>OVAN01001131.1:0-44681 GCA_900406275.1 Anastatica hierochuntica | reverse complement strand
TCTCGATCCCTGACCCTTCTCGGGTGAACATCAGCATCCTCGTCTGTAGGACCAGTGTGGTCGCTGAAGTCCAGATCGATTGGCGTTGCCAATCAGTGCCAAGACGGATCTCCGGTCTCAGTTCTGATCGACGTCTAGATCGGCCTCTAGTTCAGTCTTNTTCCAAGAGTTTATTCGTAAATCGTGGATGTTAACTTTAGCATTCGGGATCTTTAGTTGTTCGCGGATGGATAGAATTTGTTGAATGATAGTTTAGTCTAGACGATGACCAGCCGAGACAAAGGTAAGTCTAGGAGACGCTAAGTCTTGACGGCGTTGAGTCTAGCTGTTGGTCGTGTTTCCGAGTAAGTTCGATTAGCGATGCGATCTTGGACGTTGATTTCGAGATGACCATTTTTGACACCAACAATAAACATGATCATGGGGGGAACCCAGTTCTGTCGCGACACCGTCTCGTCGATAAAGGCTTATCACTGAAAGGCTGAGACAAGCGCGAACTGGTCCGCACCAACCGACGATGCCGCAGACAATGCAATCACTTTCGAGGAGTACGAAACTATCAGACTCTACAAACCGCACAACGATCCGCTCGTAATCGACCTCGTCATCGGAGACCTCAAGGTCGCGAGAATCCTGTTCGATACGAGAAGCACCGTAGACATCTTCTTTCGCGACACCCTCGGCAGGATGAATATCCCTCTGTCCGAGGTCAGACCAGTAACGAAACCACTCACAGGTTTTTTTGGCGCAACCTCGATGACTATCGCGTCAATTAAGCTTTTGGTGGTCGCAAAGAAAGTCACGAAAATCGTCGACTTCGCTGTCGTCGACCACCCTGCAATCTACAATGTCATCATGGGAACACCATGGATAAAATCCATGAACATAGCCAAGACAGGTACTGTAGATATAACTTCTTTTAATTTTCTGAAGGATACCTCTGCTTCATTATTCCACCCAAAACTGTCCTTCTTAAGTAAATTAGTCAGTGGCCTGGCGATGGAACCATACTCCTTTACAAACCTCCGCTAGTACTCTGTGAGTCCAAGAACCCCTTAACTCCTTTACTGTTCCCGGTGTTTTCCACTGAACCATAGCAGCAATCTTCTTCTTATCTGCTGCAACCCCTGCCGCCGAAATGATATGACCCAAATATTCCACCTGCTGCTTTCCAAATTCACATTTCTTTTTTTGATGAACAACTGGTGTTCTCGGAGAATTCTCAGCACTTCCTCTAACTGTTGGCGATGCTCCTGCATATTCCGACTATAAACCAGGATATCATCAAAGAATACTAATACCGACTTCCTCAATAGAGGTCTGAAAATTTTGTTCATCAAAGATTAAAAGGTTGTCGGAGCATTAGTCAGGCCAAAAGGCATTACTAAGAACTCGTAATGTCTATCGTGTGTCCGAAAAGCCGTCTTGGGAATGTCTTCCTTCTTGACTCTGATTTGATGATATCTAACCTTAAGATCCAGCTTAGTGAATATCTCTGCTCCCTGTAGCTTGTCCAGTAACTGATCGATCATTGGAATGGGATAACAATCGGGGACTGTGACTTTATTTAGCGCTCTGTAGTCTACACAGAATCTCCAACTTCTGTCTTTCTTCCTCACTAACAAAACTGGACTCGATAAGGGACTGTTACTGACCCGAATGATCCATGCGCGCAACATCTCTTCCACGACTTTCTCAATTTCTGCTTTATGAACATGAGGGTAACGGAATGGCCTAACACTCATTGGTCCCACCCCTCCTTTTAGACTGATGTTATGTTCATGGCCCCTTATTGGAGGTAGTCCCTTTGGTTCGACAAAGAGATCATCAAAGGCTTCAATCATAGTTTGTAATTCCGTAGGACAATTTGATTCCTGACCCACTGTTTCTGCTTCCACTCTGTTGAATTCAACCCAAACTCTTTTGTCACTTCCATTATGGATAATCTTCACCAAGGATTTTAGTGATACTTATGCCACACACAAACCCGGTTCCCCCTGGATACAGACCTCTTTCCCATCCTTTTGAAACTTCAACACTTGTAGCTTCCAATTCACTGCTATCGGTCCTACAGTCTCCAGCCACTGCTTACCCAATATTACTTCTACATTTCCCAAGGCTATTGGTAGGAAATCATCTACAATCTCTAACTCTGAAAGTTGCAGAGTGAGAGACCTATATACACTAGCTCCTTATACTATCGTCCCATCAGCTAGTCGTATACACCATAACGTAGAGATTTATCTTGCTCCATCCCCAATTCCGCAATTACCATTTCTGCCATGAAATTGTGGGTTGTCCCACTGTCAAACATTTCTACAACAAGACGATGATTGATCTCTCCCCGAAGCTTAATGGTCTTGGGTGAGTAAACTCCAAGCAAAGAATTTAGAGATAACGACGCTACTAGTGGTGGCTCTGCCTCTGGTTCGGTGACTTCGTTCTTACTACATTGTTCAGCTAGTAAGTCTTTCGATCCGTCGTCAAATACTATTAAGACTTGCAACTCCTTTGCTCTACATACATGCGTCGGCGACCAAGAGCATCACACTTCAGACATAAGCCCTGAGACAGCCGTCCTCGTCTTTCTGCTTCTAAGAGTCGGCGGACCTTTGTGGTTTCTTATTTGGAAGGTTGCGAAAGCCCTAATTTCTGTCGTTAAGGCTGCGACGTCGTCATTTGAATGGCAGGCTTGGGCCACGAAGGCTTGCTCTACCAACCCATTTGCTCATTTGTTTCTATTCTAGGCCTTGAAGCTGGTCGTGAGCCCGTGTTGGGCCCAATTGTTAGACCCCCATTGAATGCTCAATCTTCTACTGTCTGAGCCACTGTCATTATCTCGTCAAGGCCATGAGCACGAAATGCCCTGACGCCATATCGGATCACCGGCGTGAGACCCTTCATAAAAGTGATCTCCAACACATCTTCCGGTATATGAGGTGACTGCATCGCTAAACGCCTAAACTCTTGGCAGTAATCTCTAACAGAATCATCATGTGTGAGAGTAAGCACCCTCTTCGATGGGGTTACTTTGCCGTCCGGTAAAAAGTGTGTGAGCGCACGACGTTTTAGCATCTCCCAACTCCGAAATGGGTTCCGATCTCGTTCCCAGTGGTACCATTCCAGCGCTTCTCCATCCAAGCTCATGGTGGCCACTTTCAATTTCTCATTCTCTGTATATTCATTGATCTCAAAATACTGCTCCAAACGAAACACCCACCCATCTATCTTATCACCATCAAACAACGGTAAATCTACCTTGCGAGACGGGGAACCATTATTAGTCTGCGACTGAACCGATCGTGATCCTGATCCTGATCCAAGTCTAGAGTCATGGTTTTGGTCTTCGCTGATCATCATTAGGTTCTTCGTTGTTCGACTCAAGTTCCCTTGTTGCATCGGAAAGCTTTCTGGTGCCTTCTCCTATCCTGCTATAAAGCTTACCATTCCTTGAACAAGCATCTTCTCCAACCGATCCAAAACAAAGAGCTTACTCTTCATCGCCGCCATGTCAACGACTAGCGTCGCCAGTGTTTGATCGTCGGAGATGGGTTGCGGCGCTGTAACGTAACTTTCATCTCCCCACGTGGCTTGCAAACGTGTAATAGGTGCCATGGATTTTGCTCTAATACCAATTTGATAAGTGCATAATTAGTAAATAGAGATTCAGATCTTTGAAAATAGAAGAACAGATAATGATATAGATATCTTGTACTCACATATATGTAAATACAAGCCCAGTGTTTGTTGCTAAGAGGAATACTTCAAATCTCCTCTGATCGAATACAACAAAAATCGATGACAATCCTCTCTCAATAAACATTTATATAGTAAAGTAAATGAGTATCTTCTTGGATCACACGTCTAGATGACTCACACCTTCTCCCAGCCTCCATCATCTGCTTCTGTTATCACCCAAAAAGCCTTGTAACGGTAACTTTTCTCCTGGTTAACATTTTTAACCTCTCTCCTTGCACAGTTGTTACTGTTAACGTCTCTCTTCACTCCTGGTCCAGCTTCTATCTTCTCTTCTTCTGGTCCAATCTTCTTGGTCTTAATGGGCCTGCTCTTGTAAGTGAACAGAACCAGCAGGTGAGTATCTTCATAGCTATCATAAAGCCTTCTCCTCCTTTTCTTTCTTCGTCATTGACGATATCTTCTTCTTTCAATCGACCCTAATACTCCATTGAAGATAGTTTTGAACTCGGATTCAGGCTAGACCAGAAACCAGACGGACCAGAACAAGGTTTGTGAACATCATTGTTGTCTACTCTCAAGCTTGAGATTCGATTCGGAAACTTTTGACCCGAGTGGTACACACGGGTCACTGGAGCTTCACAAGTCGGCTAAGGAATCTTGGAAGCTAGGTCGTAAGCTATGGAAAGAGATTGAATCAGGAAGGCTTGAGAAATTTGTGGAGAAGCCAGAGAAGAACAAATTAGATTCGTGTCCTCACACGATTTCGTCAAAGGTTCAAAGTTTATGAACAGTGTGAGAAAATTGATGGAGTTACCTTGTGGTTTGACTTATGGGTTTTCATGAGTTTTCAATATTCTCTAGTATCGGTTTGTGTAAGGCTAAGTATATGATTGAGTTTTGTGGGTTGTGTTGATGTTTCTTATATGTTCATGTTCAAGTCTATATTATATAGCGGTGTGTGTGTGTGTGTGATTAGATAGAGCACACTTTTCTTGTACTACTATTGTTCTTTATAATCTATTTAGTGAACATTTGAACTATGCATTACTAATGCAACATTAGTGTGTCTTTTTTCGTGGCAGAGTCTAAGGTTGTATTTATGGAGTAAGTGCCTAAGAAGAGGAAGAGAGAAGCGGAATGGGCTTTGAGGAAGAAGGAGAACATTGAAGCCGCCAAGAAGAAGAACACCAAGAACACAAAGCTTATCCGTCTAGAGTCTAAGATTTTTGTTGTGTATTTGATAGGCTATCCTCTACACGTTGATTCACGTCATACCATACATTTCTTGCTGAAATTGCAATGTGTTTGTGATTTCTTTTGTTTAGTTCAAAGCTTGATCTTTAGAAAGTTTTTCGACTGAGTGAATCTCTGTGCAAGCTAGCTTAAGCTCATTCCATATACATTTAGTCAGCGACTGTTATGAAAGCTAGACTATTTGATAAACATAGAGATTTCAATAAGAGTGGAGATACTTTCTAAGTAATACTACTGCATTATGGGGTACTCATGAACTATATATAAAAATTTGGAAAGAATCATATTTGTTGTGTGTAGATGTGTCTAGTTTAAGTTAGAGATCCTCCATGGTCGACTCTGTTAAACTACTAACTCTAACTCATTTTGCATATGTTAAGTTCAAGGACTTTCTTGTTTACGTTCATGTTGAAATACACCGCGTATTACATTCTTTGTTTTGTTTGATTGTAATAAGTTTTGTTGTACATACATCTTAATCTTTTTACTTATATTTTTGGTTTGTAATGATAAAATTTTAACTATTTTTTCCTTTTTTAATGTTATAAATTTATGCTTCTTATATGTCTGAAATGCTTCGACTTCTAATTACATATTTGAGATGGATTTTCAGTAATTGGAGGCAATGACACTTTTTGTGTTTAAAACAAGTATACATTGTCATAAACAACATCTTTGTTTGTGTTTTAAACAATATCTTTGTTTGTGTTTAAAAGAGGTATCTATTGTATTAACACTTGGAAAATAATAGGGATAGATTAATTCTAATATAACCCTGGTGGCATTTTTTTTTCACGGCTTAAACAAGGCCAAGGTTGTGCCAAGGCTAGATCGGGTTAAAAACCCTTATTAACATCCCTAGTAACAATTCATGTCAAATTAAACCTCATAATTTAGGGTCCTCTAAATCAATCACAAAATACCATATTAGCAATTTAGCTTTAACAACACTTCATATAATTGTAAGGGGGATTGAATTTTACTTGCTATTCTTGTAGAACCAAATGCTACTATTGGTTCTTAAGTTGTCAAGTTTCATTGTTGCATTATCAACATCGTGCCGATATAAGCACCAAAACCTTCTTTAACTTGTGTCTTTTGTCCTAATAATCGATTGCTCCACCGTTTTCTTCCAATCTGCGGTATCATCTCCACTAAGGACCAAACGTTGACCCGCTTCTGTAAGATTCATCGACAAAAGCTAATTATTGTTAATATATTATTGGTTGCTTCTTATTGATCTATCCACAACATATTTTTTTACTCGAGTTTCCCTTGTATTCTTCTGCATGTATGTCGTGTCAACCAATTTCTTCTTATTTTGGTGAAGGTAAAGAAAAGCCTTGATCGAGTTGACATCTATTGTCTCGTTTTCTTCCTCTACCTCTAATTTGAAAATTTTAGAATTTTCTGTTCAAAAGTATTTTCGTCTCATATAATTCTATTTATGAGTTAGAGCCCTTTCCAGGACCTCTTACTCGGAACAACGCATGATCGCCATGTTTTTGTAACAAGAACAAATAAATCGATTTTCTTCCAAAACTTTGACGTATGAGAGAAGATCTTTAATCCATTTAATATCTTTGTTAGGCCATATGCATCGGTTTAATATTAGATGGGTTTCTCAACAATAATACTTTAATAATATAATAATATTTTATTATTTTAATTGTTGTTATCCATTCATATTGGGACAGGTGTAGAGCTAGGTTTCTTAGGAAGGGGGAAGAGTTTCTCAATGGAGAAACGTTTCTCCTTTCTCTCTTCCCTTCTCTCTTACTTTATCTTTTTCAATTTTTTATTCATGAGAAACTCATTTAAAACTCCATCAATGGAAATGCCCTTAGGTTACAAGATATCAGGAAACTCTCAACATATCATAAAGGAAGTATTTAAGTAGATTGTGAAGAAATAAATTCATGAAAAAGGACAACAATCAAGTGTGTGTTTACCTCAACCCATAGTTATTCAAGAGGTTGTGAAGTGCCATTTGGCATATGAATAATTCGTGACAAAATTCAACTTTCGAAGAAGTTAGATGAACTTTGGTGATATCATGAGAGACAGAGAGTAGTAGAAAAAAAGAAACATAAAATACAGAATAAAACAGTTGTGTTATTTTTCGGAGAAAATAAGGATCGTGGAGAAGAATTACTTGCGGAAGCATATACAAACAGAATCACTCCTTTTTTATGGGATAAAACGAATCATATGCTAATATTTGAGGTCAGATTCTCTACAAGGAGAATAGATTCTCCGAGTTTGAGCTCGACTGATGTATCGCATTTTTTCCAGTTTTCATCCGTGATTGCACTATGCTTTCAAGTGTTTTCCAGACCATTTAGCAGGAAAAGAAGCATTTATCATGGTTTGGAGCATTTCATCAAGACTTAAACGTTTCTAGAGCAAATTGGAGAAACATGTTTGACGCATGAAGAGTAGTCGACCAACTGTGCTATAGTCAGCCGATTGTCGGATAGAATGAAGAAAAGGGAACAATTTTACGGCTTTTTTGTTTAGCCCAAGTCTTGTAACCATAATGGGGATCCATATACGTCGCTAAGGGATATATATACCCTTGTTAGGTCTAGGTTTTACAACACGCACATCAAAAGCCATCAAAGATTCAGATACACTTTCGAGAGTCGCCTTCTGTTAGGATTTTCTCCATACTTAGGTTTTATCTTTTGTTCTTAAGTCAATACCACAACATGAACTTCTTTGATTCTCTTTTCTATTTCAATTTAATGCTTATTAAGTTTATGATTATGTTTTGTTCGATTACTATGTGCGAGTAGTTCACTACTTAGATCTAGGATTGTTTAATGGTTTATGTGGATCGGTAAGCTATCTCTAACATGATATGATCAATAGGATTATCTGCTAAGTTTATGTTTAATGCTCGCTTTAACATAATCAATTAAAGTATAGATCTTAGGCTGGTTAATTAGGGAGATCTATTTAGTGAACCTGACATATATTTAGTATGTAATTTCTGCGTCGATAAAAAAAGGAATTTCCTCTAGATAAATTATGAACTTGATCAGACCAAAACTAATGCTTTAACTAATTTCCATAGGTTTGAAAAGTATATTTGTGACTTAGTCTTCAGTTATAGGTAGCTTCTCTGCGAGATCAGGTTGTTTACATTGTCGTGTTATGAATTATAGAATCCAATCATCGTTGAGTGTCGAGTGATTGCTTGATCCAAATCTCTTACGACATCATCTTAGGTTTAACACCTTTAGATTATGATTTACAACCGTTTAAGTACTAGTTCTTTGATCTGCATTTGCTTGAGTTCTACGTCTTAATTGCTTCTAGGTTTAGACTTGTTACCAAATCACTCTATGTGGGACGGTAACCTAAGTATTACAGTCACTTTATTGTGCGCTTGCAATCTAATTTAGGTGAAAACCAACACCAAATCAAGTTTTCTGGCGCCATTATCGGGGAATGACGGTGTTTTCGAGTCTGAAGACTTGGAAGTTATGATTAAGACATTTGTTAACTATTTTTCGTATTTGAATCAGATTAGTCTTGTCTGAATTCAACTTGACCTTGTTTAAATCCGACACGTCTTAATTGAGCTGCCTAGGTGGAACATAGTTCGGCTCAATCCACTTAACTGCCAGCTCATCTGAAAATCTCGGATTTATGCCTTATGATCATTTTGGCTCGGCCATTCGATTCATCCAACTCAGTTCATCGGTTCAAACTCAGTATCTATCAAATGTCTTGGATATTTGGATTCCCAAGGCCGGATTATAGCTCATCCGACCAGTCTTCCCACTTTTGGGAGAAAACCTCTTGAATTTTGGGTCATTCTAACCACAAGGCTTACCAAGCCCCGACTTAACTTTGAAAATATGAAAACGGGTGTTACGCTTAGCCCTTGTAAATTCATTTAATCATCATCCATTATTGAAATTGATACTGCTAACAGAAAAAGATTATAGTATTTTTAAACACCTTCATTTATAGGGCATGTATTCCAATATTTTCCTCATTGCTACAAATCGTAAACTTTTGTTTAAAACACACAAAAACGTTATAATATTTCTATAATTTTTTTAGGTGTTAGGATCATCATGAATGGATCTAACGTCTAATTTAAGTATTAGAAAGTAAATAAAAAAAGGTAGTTAGAGATTAAGTTCTGAATGGTTTCGAGGAAGAAAAAAAAAGAAACTCTCTCTGCACATGAAGAAAAAACTCATCGTTTTCTCCGACGTTCGGCTCGTGAGCCTTCGTCGAAATCTTTGTACATGATCGACTTTCCTTTTATTTCTCTTAAGCAATGTTGCTTCGTAGCTGTTACGCTTTCATCTCTGATTTCACGATGGTCATATCCCATTTCAGCTCGTCCTTTGTCAGATCTCCGGCAGATCTGGAGTCTCTGGCCAGAAACGGTAGTTGGAGAAGAGGCTAGGCGATGGTGCAAGGTGTTTAAGGGTAAGCCAGAGTTGGTGGTACGACCGGTGTCTTAGTTTTTCTGATTTTCACCTGAAGAAGGCCCGTGGTTCTCAGCTTGGTCGCGTTTTGTTGAGTTCACTTTGAGGATCTGCTATTTATTGGTTCTGTTTTTAGGTTGATTAAGGGTGAGGTTTTGACGAGTCACTTATGTCCTTGCGTGTTGATGTTTCTTTATAGAAGTTTTTTCAGAGTGAGGTTTCCGGTTTTTTTGTTGGCTTTGTTTGGTGGAGTTCCTTCTGCTTCTGGAAAGCGATGAGGCCAGCATATGCGATCCCCTTTGTCCATGAAGGGTTTGATCCTTCTATTTATTGGCGCGGTGTAGTTTAGTTTGTGCAAGGTGAAATGGCGTGGAAGTGGAGGTATGATGTTCCTTGGCCTTAGGTACTATGGGACGTGTGATACGTCGTCGTCTTATGCTAGTTGCAAAGAAAATTTGTCCTTTGACAAGGAAGGGGAGCCTTTGGCTCTTTTGCATTTGGTCGTAAGTAGTCGACTGGTAAAATGGTTTCAATTAATCGTCTGCATGTCTGCTTCCAGTACCGTGATACTCATGGCTCGCTGGAGCAATATAATGAGTTTCGTTGTCAGGATCAGTCTCAATAATCTCGGTATCATGTTGTTGCACTCGATTATAGCCTTTGTTTCACGGTTGTTTCTCCTTTATCAATTTTCTTTATCAAGGACTTTTTGTCTCTTTGAAACCTTGGTCTTTATGTTTGTCTCTTTGGTTTCTTTTGTTTGAGATTGTCCTTAGTTATTAAAGAGAATTACCAAAATTGATACTTTTTCCAAACTAATTACCAAAATAGATACTTTATTACATTTGCATACTTTTTATGTACTTGAAAAACAATAAATCACATCGTACCCTCACACATTTTCTCTCTTCTTTAATCCTATGGTTTCCTCACATGTTCTTTCTCTTTTTTAATCCCATTATTCTCTTACATGTTCTCTCTCTTCTTTAATTTCATTGTTCCCTTACATGTTCTCTCTCTTCTTTAATTATTTCTTTAACTTACACGTTTTTTGTGTACTTTATAAAACTATTCATTTTTTATTATTTCCAAATTTCTCATCAAGTAAAAATCAAAACATGTGTGGAGAAGACAGTCATGGACAGATTCAAAATTCTATATAGCGTATGGATCATAAACGATTCAAAAATCAATGTAAATTTAATGTGTCTCATAATTTAGTTTATACATCATGTCATCTCATATGTGATTATATCTACAATCACATTTTATAGATAAATGCGTCAGATTAATTTATGTATCCATATAAACATTTTTAGTACACAAATTTTATTACAATTATCTAGTCGACGTGTTTTGTTACACGTCCACTAAAACTTGTCCAATAATATAAACTACTCATACAAAACTTAACCACAAAATATTATTTATTCAAATATGTATCCACGAAACCATATTCATCGTCAAAATGATCCACGAAAATCATGTCCATTGATACAACATCACATTGGATGATAAAACCCTGAACCAAAATGAATAACATATAAAACAATGCAATCATGATCGAAACGAAATGGTGACCACGTTCATTATGCAAAATTTGCTACAACTATCTATTTAGTATGTTGTTATGTGTCCCTAAAACTTGTCATGTACAATTTATTCATAGAAAATTTAATCACACAACAACATTTATTCACATATGTATCCACGGAAACCATATTCATTAATTAATTTGTCCATGAAATCATGTCTGATGATACAACATCACATTGCACGAGGAAAATTTGGCCAAAATATCCACCGAAACTTGTCCAATACAATTTATTTATATAATACACAACAACATTTATTCAAATATGTATCCACGAAACCATGTCCATTTCAAATTTATTCGCGAAATCATGACTTGTGATACATCATCACAACCAAAACTAAAATCAGATGTAGTCCTCTAACTAAACGTCATTTAGATCTTAATCCAGAACCTGTTAAATATTAATAAAGTAGAAGAAATCACCATCAAAATTAATCAATAGGAGAAGAAAATTTGAAAATTTTTTATTTGAGAAAACAAACTGAAACAAAGTTAATCAATAGCATATATAGCAATGTCAATCATGATCGGAACGATATGGTAACCATGTTCATTATACAAAAATTACTACAACTATCTATTTATTGTGTTGTTATGCGCCCACTAAAACTTGTTATGAACCATTTATTCATAGAAAATTTAATCACATAAACAACATTTATTCAAATATGTATCCACGGAAACCATATTCATTAATTAATTTTTCCACGAAATCATTTCCACTGATACAGCATCACATTGCACGAGGAAACTTGGACCAAAATGTCCACTGAAACTTGTTCAATACAATTTATTTTACACACAAATATTTATTCAAATATGTATCCACGAAACCATGTCCATTACAAATTTATTCGCGAAATCATGATTATTGATGCATCATCACAACCAAAACTAAAATAATATCTATCCCTCTACCTAAACGTCATTTAGATTTTAACCCAGAACCTGTTAAATATTAATAAAGTAGAAGAAACCACCATCAAAATTAATAAATAGGAGAAAAAATCGAAGATTTTTTATTTTAAAAGAATAAACAAAAACAAACGAGATGCATAAGAGATGAAGAAAGAAATTCATAAATGACCTTGATAACGAAGTTTTTTAAAAAAAAACTAAAATCAGATCTACTCCTCTTCCTAAAACGATTTAGATGGAAAAAACATAATTAGAATGAATCATACTGGAAAATATTTGTTGTTGCATTTGAATTTTTTTAAGAGAAACAAAGAAGATAATAGAAATGGAAAGAGAGAAAAGGAAGAAGAATAAAAAGCTGGAAAGAGAAAAAGAAAAATAATTAAAAGTTGGAAAAAGAAAATGAGGAATAATTAAAAGCTGGAAATAGAAATAGAGAGAGAAGAGGAGAGAGACGTAGAAAAGTAGAAGCAAAAAGACAAAAGAGTGAGAGAAGAAAGAGAAAATGGTAAGAGAGACATTTTAACATATGTGAATGTAAAAACGTATCTATTTTGATAATTAGTTTGGAAAAAAATATCTATTTTGGTAATTAGTTCTAGTTATTATGGTGGTATCTGTTATGTTTTGGGTTGTAACCACTAAACACCTTACTTATGGCTCTCGATTAGATTTATCTAATCGTCGGCTTATGGTTCTGGTATTAAATTCATTCAATAGCCAGCTTTGTATTATCTTTGATTTTTAATAATAATAATAATTTAGATGAAAAAAAGATTAAGTTTTAAATTATTTTAATATTTATATTTTATAAATGCTTAGTAAATTTCTAGTTTCGATTGACAAATATTTGACTTGTTACTAAGGAAAACTAACAACTTTACGCAAACTTTTAGTAAATATTATATAAATAAGACCCTAGTTTTGATGGGATAATTTAGTTTTTTTTTTGGTCAAACGATGGGATAATTTACCAAAACTTGATCGGACGCTACTATTTTGTTTTAAATATAATTGTTAGCTTTCTAAAGTTTTACTTGTAAATACTACAAAATAAAATTAAACTAGAATTTAATCCGCTAGGTCATATTTTATTAATATTTATGATAAATTTAAATTTGAATAATTTTAAAATACATAACTTAACTTTGTAAATTTTTAGTTAGGGTTATATATTTTCGATATTGGCTAAGGTACTTAATCCATAGTGAACTAAATAAAACATTTTTTACCCTTTACAGGTTATCCTTATGGCCTTACAACATATATGGACTAAGGGAATCGATAAAGTAATAGTGGAAGGGGATAATATATAAACAGTGCAGATATTACAAGGAAAAGAACTTTATTTCTCACATCACAATTTAATCCAAGAGATTAGGTATTGGATGGCGTTGTTTTCACAATTGGTAATAACATGGGAGTTACGTGGACCGAACGCAGCTGCTGATACACTATCAAAGATGGATTTTCCAAATAATGTTAGGTTTGAATACTTTTATTACCTACCAGTATATATATCCCAAAACTTATTCATGGATCATTATTAATCAAGAAAGGCATGTTATAAAAGAAAATAAAACATTTTTTACAATAAAATTACTCTCGATTAACCCGTTATAAATTGAATAATATTTTTTTTAAATAAATTTAAATTCTAACAATACAGCGAGGACAAAAAATGTTTAATTAAAAATATGTTTTAGAAACAATTATGATTTTTAAACCTAATTATAATTAAGAAGCGTATTCGGTAAGATTACGTTTAACATGGTCTTAAAAACAATTATGTTTTGTGTTCGTACAAAATTTTGTTTTACTTTTTATATATTACAAAAATAGAAACTATTGAGATTTGTCGAGGACATTGTAGCCTGGTGGTTGAGTTTTCAGTGCTAATCCTCAGACACCAGTAGGCCTGGGCATTCAGATCCTCGGATCGGTTCTGGTTCGGATCCTTCGGATCTCGGATCTTCGGGTCTCGGATCTTCGGATCCTTCTATTTAGGATCTATTTCGGATCCTTCTATTTAGGATCCTTTTCGAATCCGATGAATTTTCGGATCGGTTCGGATCGGATCCTCTCGGATCCGGATAGGTTCTTAAAATTTTAAATGGATCCGAAATTAATCTGAAACCCAAAAAAATCATAAAAAATCAATAAAAAAACCCGAAAAACCAAAAAAACCAAAACAAACCAAACCAAATTATCCGCAAAGAATCGAAAAATCCGAATTATCCGAAATAAAATCGAAAAAATTAATATATTAATATTAAAAATAAATATTTTTATAAAATTATAAAAATTTCGGGTATTTCGGGTACCCGATCGGATCCCAATTTGGTTACAGGTCGGTTCGGGTACCCGAAAAATATTTTTATAAGAACCGTTTGGATATTTAAAGGTTTTCGGTTCGGTTCGGTTCTTTATTTTCCGGTTCGGATCCGGATCGGTTCTTCGGATCTGGATATTTTGCACACCCCTAGACACCACGATTCGACCCTCATCCATAACAGAGAGGAGGAAATATGTGATGCTTTATGGGCTATCGGACCGGCTCTTTGTGGTGTGTTTGTTGACAAAAAGAATTATAGAGATTTTAATTATGTGTTAAATAATTAATTATCTATTAATATAATATAATTAAAATATATTTTTTAGTTTAAATATCTTATATTTTAGATTATTTTAAAAATAATAATTGTAAAGGATTCAATAATTTTTAAGATTCATTTACTTAAAAAATAATATTTATTTTGATGGATTTAAAAAAAGATATTAAGAGAATTTAGATAAGATATCGGTTATAGATTTTTTTTTGTTTAATTATAGATTTTTTAGCATTTTTTAAAAACATGTTTTATCTTTAATGATATATTTTTCATCCTAATAGCATCTGATGTAATTCTTTATAAATTTAAGGTTATTCTCCAAAATGTACTTCCTAAATAATAACATAGAGATTTTAAATTCTAAAACCTCAATATAAAATTCCAAATTCAAGATATCAAAAAGAACATGTAAAAAAACCTAAAGAAAAAGGTCATCAATTTTTTTAGCCGACATATGGTGGCGCATGCTGCTTGTGTCGGCCATAGCTTTCGTTTTCCTTTCCTTTTCCTCCCCTCCTCTCTATCTTATGACTCTTCCCGATATGCGAGCGACTGTGGTTTTTATGCTCTTCATCTCAGTTCAGATTTATCTCTTCCTTGCGTTGCGGTGGGGTCTAGCTGTGTACGAACTCCGTTGAGGGTGAAGAAGCAATGAGGATAGTAGTTCTAACTGGGTGGAGGGATTGGCTTTCCGCATTTAAAGGTACAGAGATTTTAGATCTAGTGGTTTAGTTAGTTTATGTACAAATCTAAAGGATCTATTACATCGGAGCGTTTCAGGATTTCCTATAATATTTTCGTTGAGCATCAGATCAATGTGACGTCAAACTCAATATTTTTTGTTCTGATTTTGGGTGGATGCAAGTGGTGGTTCCAGTGTTCTATGTTTTTTGGAGATGTCGGATTATTAAACTCTACGGTGCGGCTTGCTGCAGACACCTTTCAGATCCGCTTTCAAACCATCACTCACCTCTCATTTCTGCTTGGTTATGGTCCAGTCTGCTTGCCTTGGTCTCGGTCTTCCCTTATGCGTTTTCCTTTAGTTTGTATTTTTGGAATTGTTGTGCTTCTCTGCATATTAGTTTTTAAAGACTCAATCAGATCGCATCCTTCATCTGTTGTCTTTTATGATTGATGAATCAGTTAAGTGGTTGTTTTGTCTCCTCTTTAAGATTTAATAATCAAATTTGGTCGAGATCTGATAACATGTTGCATCCATTAATTCTGTAATTGGTCGACTTAGTATCGATTCAACAATATTCGACTTTTGCGAAAGTGACTTCGTCTGCCATCATAAGAAATTGCATCTTGTTTTAACTTATAAAGTCTGGTTATTTCAATAGAGAACAAGAAGATCTGAAACATCATTTGGGCGTTAGAGGTTATCGGTGACATCTTTGGCGCTTTGCTCTCCAATAAAACCAATATTCTTGTTTATGTTCTTCGTTTTTTCGTCTTTATGTAAAATTTTTGTTTCTTTTTGCCTTTCGTGTTGGTCGGGCTATGCTTTATGAAATTTCGAGGTACGACTACCCAGAATTTGCGGGTTTTGTCTATAGTTTTTTACCGACTCTGTATGTTTCCCAAGTTAGTGAGTATCAAAATCAGAAAAGGAAAAAATGCAATTTTTCGTGTGTTATCTCTATAACTTTTATGTTTTACTCCATAAATTTAACCCAAATGTAGACAATCTGATAGAGTGTAAAGTTGAAGTTTTTAAATTTAAGCGCAGAGTTAAAATCTTTCGATTTTAAATATGTAAAGGCAATTCCACCGATTTCGATTTCCAAACTTTTTAAATTTTAAGTCAAAGGTGATAAAAGAAGATTTTTGTTTTTAAAAAACTGATATATTCATAATAACAAAAACTAATGATAATATTATAGGAAAAAATTATTTTAGTGATAGATTATTTTAAAAAATAGTTATATTATAGGATAAATTTGTCAAATGGCCAAAAAAAAACTTTATTTAAGCTTATGGTCATCCCATATTTTTTAATTAAAAATAAAAACAAATTAAAGGGGTAATTTTTCTATTTTTCCCTTGTTTTTTCGTGAGTTGGTTTTTTTAAATACCTTTAAATAGATACATAGAATTATATATATATACATATATATATAACGTATTTTGAATTTTTCAAAAAAAAACAATATATTTGCAATTAGTTGCAAATCATTATAACATATGAGGAATTATATATGTTATGATTATTCAGACTACTTTTAAATAGTCTCGAGAGTCAATTTAACATAGAGCCTCTATTTTTTAAAAATAATTAACTTTAATATATGCGATAACAAATTAATTAAAAATTGTAAGTTGGTACTAAATAAGTAAATAAATTTAAAATCTAAACTAATCCCACAATTTCTAAACCATATAATCAATTAAAAAGGTAAAAGTTTTGTTTCACATAAAAAAAAATAAAAATACTATTTGTATATATAGCACGAGGAGAGACTAACTTATATAATCATACTATTTTTGAGCGCCTATAAGTTCCATAAATAACAAATTGTAAAGGGAAAAAAGAAATAGAAATTTATGCAAATAGACAAATATCAAAAAAAAAAGCTTAATATACATAATAGGTAAATAAACATATAAACGAAAGTGAATGTGAAAATTAATATTTTGATGGGACTATCTAATTATAATGAAATAAAAGTATTTATAGTGTAATGAATAATTTAGAAAGTGATGAAGTAAATTAATGGGAGTCTTCATATTATTCACAACTTTTTTAAAAAAGAGAAGAAGAAATATTTTGGGAAGGGATATATAGTAAAAAAAAAATGTAAGATTAAAAGGAAAAAGGTAATGTGATATCTAAAAAAGATTATTTAAAAAAAAATTTTGGAGGGTTTGAATTAAAAAAATTAAATTCAAAAAGAAAATTAATATGATATGAAAAAATAGTCAGCCTATTAGCCATAGACACACTCTGTTGTGTGCGTTATACAAAAAGGAAACATATAGGTCTAAGGGTATAATGGGTATTAATACACATTAATGGTAGCAAGGGATTGAGTTCAGTAGTTCTTCATATAAAATTATTGACTCTAGAGATATAGTAATATGGCGAAGACAAAATTGTTTCAAGCGCCGACAGAACCACCAGCGCCCCTCAAAGAGAGGAGGATGGATTATTCACATTTCGACACCCTGATTTTTTTTTTTTTTGAAAGGCCATTTACCTAATATATGTTTTTCCCATCTCATATAATTTCCCTACATTATATAACTATTATTGTATATAAACTATTTAGTTAATTGTGGTATTTAATACATTATAATTCTTTAACTAGATTCTAACCCGCATTGTGTGCGGGGTTATATTTAGTTTTAAAATTTGGTAATAGTAAAAGAAGTGAGTATTCGATTATTTGATTTGTGTCAGACTATTCGAATTTTAGATTTTAAAAATTTGTCGATTTTTAGGTTGATGATATTAATTGTTGTATGAAATGGGGATTTTAGTTATTCGAGTTGTCTTGATTTTATTCAGATTTTGAGTTACAATGTGAAATCAAAGAGATAGAAAACCAATTCTTAGAATAAAAATATTATCGCACAAATAATATGTAAAAAAGAATTACATGTGGATAAGCATAATCTTACGATTTTTATCATGTTTTGTTGATGATTGTTTTTCTCGTTTCTTTGTCTCCTGAATCACTTTTAAAAGTTATACAAATGCACAATACACACTAAATAATGTAAGTTTGTAGTGGTTTATGAAATCTTTACCTATTTTCATGTTTAGATACAAGCTCAGATCCATAATTAACTATCTTCGGTCCATTACTTGAATTCATTTTCAAGTATCGAGTTTTGTTTGCCATCCAATACTTAATTGAATAAACATACATAAAATGATATCATACTTTTTTTTGTCATCAGTCTAGTGGCTTAGTAGTTTTCTGGAAAGGGTATCACCCCGGATTCGAACCCGAGAAAGTGAGCCTGGCAAACAGAGGTGGTAACCACTGTACCACTTGTGCCGCTCAATGATATCATACTTTATATGTTATCATCTTCAAAAAATAATAAAACCTTGTTATAAAAAATGAGGTCTAAGTCGGTCTCGTTTGAAAAGTATAAATCATGATGATCATAGATATATTTCTTACCTTATCATTGTTGATGATTATTGACAAATCTGGAAAAATATATTTTTTGAAGAAATAGATAAGATTTATTTATAATTTAAAGAGGAAAAAATTTGTTTAAAATTTATGGACTACGAAATAGTGTTGTTATGCGTCTTATATTAAAGATATCTATACATATTGTAGCTTCCAAAAGAAGTATTATCGGAGAAAATTATGAGAAGAATTTTAAAATAAATTACTATTTAATTATTTAAATAATTCATTGGAAATCAATTCGAAAATCTCAACGATTTGAATATTATTTTATATTTATTATGCAAATATATTTAAATATATTCAAATTCTTTTGAACTAAATAATGGTTACCAAGTATCATGATGTTTAATAATTTGTTTACTAAAATAGTTTAACTATGTTAAGTAAAATTGAAAATTTGATTGTACGAAATTTATGGAGATTTATTAAAGTATTAAATGTTATAGTTGCTCAGAAATTTATATATGAATTTGTTAGCTAATTTTTTATTAATCTAGCTGTAACATATTAAATTATTATATATTTTCTTTTTTGTAACAACCATAAATATTTTCTTAACGATAATATTTTGATTGTGTTATTAGATTGGATAAAATATAATTGTGATCCTTCGGTTGAATTGTAATATTATTATCTATAACTAAAAGATATTGTATTAGTTTAAATGATAAGTGAAAGATAATTGTTACTAATAAGTTTAAAATACGAATATTCATATCCGTTTTTCATTTAGTTATTTTTATCATTGGTTTTTTTTTAAAATTTTGATGATGTGAGTAATTTTTTATTTTGAAATTATAAACTTGTTTACATCCGAACCGTTTGGATAAACTCGAAGATTCTATTATTTTAAAATAATTTTCAAATCCTTTAAAAAAATAAATAGAAATATTTTTATTATTATGAATGAAAATAATTATATATAAATATGATTTTTTAATATTTTAATAATTTATTTCGTAGATTTATAATTTATATAACATTTTTAACCAACAATAAGAAAAACATATGAAAAAAAATTTAAAGATTAAGTGGATAAGGTTCAAATTTTGGGGTCTAAGAATAAATACTTGTCTACACCACTATGCTAACTCAATTTTATTATTAACTGTCTGCACGTCATGTTTTTAATAAAAAGTAAAAACCGGATCAGATCTGATCCAGTAAAAAAACACGAGGATCGTATTGATCTGTTATTCCAAATTTATCCTTAATAAATATTTTTTGTTTGTTTATTATAAATTTTCCTTCCAATAGTACAATTTGTAAATCATTCATCAATTAAAGGTTAATTTTGGTTCTCAAATAATAGTATAGAGATGCATTTGGAGCATTTAAGAGCAAGCCTTATTAGAGGTGGACAAAATACCCAAACACAAAAAACTGAACCGAACCCGATCCAAAAAAGTAGCACTGAACCCGAACCAAAATTAATAAAAAATCCGAATAAATCCTAAACTTCATTATCCGAAAAACCGAACCCGAATCTGACCCGAACCGAAATATTTTGGGTACTCAAAAATATCCGAAATATAATTTTATATTTAAATATATTAGTTATTTTTAGATTTAATATCCAATATAAATGCTTAAGTACATAATTCTTTTAGAAATATCTAGAAAAAATATCCAAAATATATTAATTATTTAAAAATATCGGAAAATATTTAAAAGTATTTGAAATAATAGCTAAAAGTACTAGAAATACCATAAATACTTGAAAATGTATGCCGTTTCCGTATCAAAATAACCGAGTAACACCAATTTTCATGTTAATTTTATGTATATTATTTAAAATTTTATGTTGTATATTATTTATTTTTGGATTTTGAGACATTTTAATTATATTAGAATTTTCATAAAATTTAATGTAATTTATACGAATATCCGAACTCGAACCGAATCCGATAGGATCCGAATCCGAACCGAAATTTGAAATTACCTGAATGGGTCTTAAACTGCAAAACCCGAAATGCCGAAACCCGAATAAATCCGAACCCGAATGGGTACCCGAACGCCACCCCTGGGCCTTATAACAGATTAAATGATAAACGAAAACGACGACGTTGAGATACTTAGGCAAATGGAGTTCTCTTCCTCCAAACGGCCGGCGACGGCTCCGGCAGCGGCGGAATCTGTACATTTCCGCCTCCTCTGCCCCGCCTCGAGGACTGGTGCAATAATCGGAAAAGGTGGCTCCGTCATTCGCCACCTCCAATCTGTTACAGGTTCCAAAATCCGCGTCATCGATGATATCCCCGTTCCCTCCGAAGAGCGTGTAGTGTTGATAATAGCTCCTAACGGGAGAGAAGACCACGCGACGAAGAAGGACGAGTCGCATCCGGAAAACCCTAGCTCGGAGGAGACGAAGCAAGACAAAGGGAGCGAGTGTCCGGCGACGAGTGGTAAATCCAATGAGGAAGCGCCGCCGTCTTCTGGACAGATGGCTTTGGTTAGGGTTTTGGAAAGAATAGTGTTTGGCGATGATGCTGCTTCTGCCGATGGTGAAGAATTGGAGAAAGGTGAGAGTGAGGGTTTGTGTAGGATGCTTGTTAGAGGCGATCAGGTCGATTTCTTGATGAGTAGAGGAGGGACGATGATGCAGAAGATCAGAGAAGATAGTGAAGCTACTGTTAGGATTGCACCCACTGATCAGATTCCTCCTTGTGCTTTCCCTGGAGATGTTGTGATTCAGGTAGTCATGAACTTGTATGTTTTGGCAAATTCAATTTTGGAGTAGTCTGATTTAGTATGCTTTGTGTGAAGATTACTGGCAAGTTCTCATCGGTTAAGAAGGCGCTTTTGATGATCACAAACTGTCTTCAAGATAGTGGTGCACCTCTTACTTGGGAGGAGTGTCCATTTCCGCCGCCTGGTTATCCGCCTGACTATCCCCCTGATTATCCGCCGCCTATGGACTATCATCAATGGGATCATCCTCCTAATCCAATGCCTGAAGACGTTGGACCCTTTAATAGACCGGTTGTTGAAGAGGAGGTTGCATTCAGGTTGTTATGCCCGGCTGATAAAGTTGGAAGCTTGATAGGGAAAGGTGGAGCCGTGGTTCGGGGTCTGCAAAACGAAACCGGTGCATCAATCAAGGTATCGGATCCGACTCATGATTCAGAGGAACGGATCGTTGTGATATCCGCGCGAGAGGTACGTGGATTTGAATTTCGATCCAAGGAGTTAGTTTATGTGTACCGTAGACTTCAACTTGTCGGTTAATTTATTGCTCTGCGTTGTTTTAGGACATAGAGAGAAGGCACTCTCTGGCACAAGATGCTGTGATGCGTGTGCATAATAGAATCGTTGAGATTGGATTTGAACCTAGTGCCGCAGTTGTTGCTCGGCTTCTAGTACATTCTCCGTATATCGGACGTCTATTGGGTAAAGGGGGTCATGCAATTAGTGAAATGAGGAGAGCAACTGGTGCTAGTATTCGCGTCTTTGCAAAAGATCAAGCTACAAAGTACGAAGCTCAACATGATGAGATTGTGCAGGTAATTAGAGATAACGTTTAGGTTCGATAAATTTTCAACCCAGCAGTTTTTTGTAACTGTTGACAACGTTTTGCTTCATTGGCAGGTCATTGGCAACATAAAGACGGTTCAAGATGCTTTGTTCCAAATAACAAGTAGGCTTCGGGAAGCGATGTTTCCTGGAAGGATTCCCTTTCAAGGAATGGGTGGTCCACCTCCGCCATTCATGGGTCCATATCCAGAACCGCCTCCACCATTTGGACCTAGACCGTATCCAGCTTCTCCAGATCGATACCATTCTCCAGTAGGAGCCTTCCATGGTATTTGATCATTTCCGAACTCGTTATCTCCAGTTGATGTTCAGATCTCAATAATTTCTACTTATTCCATATGATACAGAGAGGCATTGTCATGGTCCTGGATTTGACAGGCCGCCTTCTCCAATGTCTTGGACCCCGCAGGTATGTGAACTCAGTTCGTGTGTGATAGTTTGGTTATAGCACACAGCATATGCTTATTATTCTTTCTGTTTTCACTATTTAATTTAATGTCTCTCAAATACCAGCCACCAATCGATGGCCATCCGGGTGGTATGGTCCCTGATGTGAACCAGGGATTTGCTTTGAGAAACGAGCCCATTGGCAGTGAGAATCCGGCGATGACAAGCGCAAATGTGGAGATTGTGGTTCCTCAAGCATACTTAGGCCATGTCTATGGTGAGAACTGCAGTAATCTGAATTACATCAAGCATGTAAGTGGTAACTCATCCGAGAATGCATTTATTCAAATGAAAAAGATGATCTTTCCGAAAGGTTTTATCTGAATATTATTCGTAAACCGAAACAAACAGGTGTCGGGAGCGAACGTAGTGGTGCATGATCCAAAGGCAGGGACTACAGAAGGATTGGTGGTGGTCTCGGGTACATCAGATCAAGCTCATTTTGCTCAAAGCCTTCTTCATGCTTTCATTCTCTGTGGTCAGAGTTGATTGCTCTCTTTTGCAAAGAGTTTTAAAATCTTAGAAAACAGTAAGTACCTCTACTAATAGCTTGTGGCAAAAACTAGTCCATTTGGTTCTTTATCTGTTATCCAAACTAATACAATAATGTGCCTCGAAGATTGTTGCACTGTAGAAATATCAAATTCAATTTAAGCAGTTAAGTGTCTACTAAACCATCATCCCACCAAACCTCCTCTGGCGTAGTGCTATCCTTGGCTTACGCTGATCATTTCGTGCCACGATCTTAAGCGGATGAGCTTCCGTGTTGAAAACCCATTCGTCTAATGAAATGACAGATGAAGGTGAAAAGAGAAGATAGAGATACTTAAGAGTCTCAGCTAAGAAGAAGCTTTGCATCTTGTTGTCTTTAGCACCTGTATTAACCTGAAAATAAGGGAAACCTTGTTGAGCAGACAAATCAAGTTTTCGAAAGACGAAAATGTGTTGACAAGAAAAAAAACTTACATCTTTCAAGCCTACGTATCCGGATTCTATGCGAGAATTCTTCTCAAATGCTTGGAATATATTCCATCCCCACTCTTGATATGTCTTGTTCCCAGTTAACCGCCAGAGGTAAAACAACGATTCAACGGTTTCTGGTCTCAGAATGTTCCAAGATGTTCCAACACTCATGTCCTGAAACAATCATGTGCTTGCGGATATGACCAAACCAACCAACTAACTTACAAACAGGTGTGCGGAAGAAACCATTTTATAAACCAAACCTGTCCTGCATTGAAGAAATAATTCTCCCCGGCAAGTTTCGTTGGTGTCAATTGGTAAAAGTTATAACAAGTCCAAGCAAGCTGCAACAAAGGATAGGGGCAAACAAACAATAAGCAGACAGCAGCAGAAGCTTAACTAAATAGCTCTAAAAGCATTTGAGATTGTAATGTACCTCTTCAGCAAGTGAAAGAAATTTTTTTTCTTCATCAGGACCATAACCTGATGCTCCTAAAGCCAACATTCCAGGAGCAAAGCATGCCAATTCATCCATCTGAACATAACGAGGAAGACACAGTATCAAATCCCGCAAAGCTCTCGACGTAGAGCATTGAGATTAGATAGACAGTTTACCTTTTCAACAAAATTATTTCCATTCTTCTCACGTATGTATGTAAACGATGAAGGTGTTGATTTCTTGATCAAGCTTAATAAACCTTTCATTGATTTCTCCCACATTTCTCTGATTCATTGCCACAAGAAAGACTTGCTCTTTACCTTTCTTGCTACTATGTAAATACGAGTGTTTATGTATTATACAGCGTCGAGTTTTACTTACCTGTAGAGTTTTACTTCTGACGTTTTGTTCCCTTGCACCCAAACTTTGAGCAAATATTCGTAAAAGCTACAAGACCAAAATATTAGTAACTGTAACAGAGCAAAGTCAAGGTCAGAAGACCCAAGCGAGAGAAATGATAATTGGTTGAGGAATATACCTATCTCCCATGGCACCGAACGTCGTGGTAGAGTAGGATGGATTACCGTTATCCGGACTTATATAAATGGGAAGTAAACCATCCTCAGGGAAGTTCTTATTTAGTTCCGTAATAACCTTCTCTACCTGAGAGACACAAGATAACAAACAAATCAATCTTTAGCAGCATATAATCTCTTTAGCACTAAAACAACACTGCTGCAGATACATCTGCCTTTTTTACACTTAGTTTGGATATAACAAAAGTGTACTGGACAAACTCAAACTATTATCTCTCATTGGCTGATCTATAAACCACGCATGAAAGTAACGGAAGCATGTACCTTCTGTTGATATATTGGGTCCCCTGTCCTCTGGGAAAGGGCGATAAATTCGAGCTGCTCCGTGCCAGAATCTGCAAGAATACTGTCTCCCTAGTATAATAAGAAAATGTAACAATCAGCTAAAAGTGACAGACTAGACATACTCAATGAAACATATCTAAACCCGACTACATTTGGCACTTGTTCCAATGATACACAACATAATGTTGCTATTAAATTTTAATATATCTAGTTAAGAAACTTTAGTTATCATCAGCTCTAAAAGCAACACCTGTTTAAAGTCTAGGCCTAAAACAAGAATTTTGCGAAAGTGATCAGAACTTGGTTTTAAGCTATCGATAGCCTCTAAGGTGTCCTTCAGAAACATAACCAGGAGCCTAGGTCAACTAGAGAACAAGAGCACACAGCTGCTGGAGCAATGGCCATTATCTTTAGAAATGAACAAGAAATGCATCCAATGTTAAATGATTTAGAAAGATCTACATGAATAAGTAATGTCTTGTTTTCAGGATGACAAAAAGAAGAGACAGGGTACTCAGTAATACAGGACTCACCCCAGCTGCCCACGAAGGATTGTGAGCATTTCCACTTCTCAAGTTGATAATGTTGTATGGTATACCCGTTGGAGTGTTCCATGCAGGCAATAATCTGTCTGCAATATCCTTTGCCTTTTCAAGGAAAATTTTATCCCCAGAAAGATCATACGTACTGAGAAGTCCGCCTACAACTCTGATAGAAAAAGAGAAAGAACATAAGCAGATGCAATCAATCCGTTCCACACTATATGTCAATCAAGAAACAGCTAATAATCGCAAATGATCCAACTCTTCCTATAACAGATACAGAACATAATCACAGTAAACCTGTTAAAAGCAACCTTATGGTTGTCTCAAACATACTGGCGTCATAATCCTTGTCGAAATCCAATGAGCTCGCAACCCACCTACAAATAAAAGATGGAGACATCAAAAGGTTGATGTTGTTAATGGAGTTAATGGAGAGCTTGCAGTTAGTTACTCACTCTCTGGCTTTTTGAAACTGCTCATCTAGACCCATTATATAGAGTGTATCTAAAGAATCTATCATAGTTGCTCCAAGGCCACCGAAGCTATCAGTGCCATCTTTCGTCTGGGGCTGACAATAAAGAATGAAAGAAACAAGAACAACTTCAGACCAGAAGATCTTTGCAGAGCAAGGAAGAAAATAATATCACCAATAGTGCTTGCAGTCCAACGGAAAATGTGGTAAATTCAGATAACCTCATAGCAAAAGGCTCGCCAAAACATTGAAAGAGAGGGCACCAAATATCATGATTAATTTGATTTGCAGAGCCCATCGTCACTAGATTATGTATCGGCAAGGGTGAAAATTCATTTGGAGAATAAATATATACCTGGAGCTCATCTTTTCCCCATGCATACTTCTCATATGAGCTCCAAGCATGGATCATAGCCTCTTTTACTTTCTGCCTTCGCTGGGCATCAACGGGATCTTCAGGGACACTCTTCAGGTTCTTCACAGGTTTAGCACCCCCAACACCTTTAAGCTCTTCTAACTAGCAGAAAAATATTGATAGTTAGCTAAACAGTTTGAAACCATTACAGGCCCCATTAGTCCTCAAAATTCACTAGCTCTTAAGCTACTCAAGAGTCCTCAAAGTTCACTAGCTCTTATACATCGAGGGAAACCCCTCTGCAACACGAATATG
This sequence comes from Anastatica hierochuntica, assembly GCA_900406275.1. Lineage (NCBI taxonomy): Eukaryota > Viridiplantae > Streptophyta > Magnoliopsida > Brassicales > Brassicaceae > Anastatica > Anastatica hierochuntica. Next base: position 18,042 of record OVAN01001131.1, on the reverse strand, counting down.
AAAAAAATGCGGAAATGGGGTCCTGACTCCTAAGTTAACCAAATAAAAATCATCGGAGGCTAAAGTGAGAGGAAAATATATATCTTACCATCATTTCCAACCGTAGAACTTCTTCATGTAGCTTATAAACTTCAACCTGCAAGACCGAAAATTTGTTAAAAAACCGCAGCAGTACAAGACAAGCCGGCGAATGATCACAAGAGAATCGCTCTCTCTTCCTTGATGCAAAACCTATGAACGAACGCACATAGGAATTGAGAATTGAGCCTATACATTACAGCTCTTATCTTCAGTATGAAGTGAATCCATTAATACAACCATACAATGGCCTAAGACATAAGCTACTTTATAAAATTCGATAAAAGATTATCAATAAGCTACAGAGAGAGAGAGATTCATATCTAGATTCCATGAAGAGACAAAGAGATACCTCATGTTCTCGTGCAAGATTAATACGATCCCAAACCAACATAGAAACAGAGACGAAGACAATGAAAAGCAAAGCAAGACGTCTCGGCCTTCTGAGATAATACGCTGGATTCAAATATCTCAATAGCCCAGAATCACTACTGGATCTACCTCCTCTCGCCATTAATCTCTCAATCACACACACACTCAATAATGAATATAGAGACGATTTGGGAAATCAAATTCCATAGAACATAGGAAGCAAATAGCGATAAAGCTTTCAACTTTTCGAATTAGAGAGAGAGAAGATGAAGCTTTTCTTAAAGAACCGAAGTTATAGATCCGATTCACGTTTAGTAGGAGGAGGATGTAGACGAAGACGAAGACGAAGACGAAGAAAGAATATAAATATTATTTATTTATTTGTCCGTAACTTTTCTTTATTTATATTTTTGTCATTAAAATAATAAATCGAGTCTTTTTAGCCCCTGACTGGTTCATTCACCTCTCTCTTTCTCTCTCCTTCGGTTTCAGTTTTTCGTCTCTAATCGACGGTTGTTCGGAGATTCGTCTCTGTTTTGTCTTTCACGAGCGTTGTTCATCGCTTCCGAGCTCGAAATTTTTCATCTTTCACCGTTCTTCGTCGCGTTTCTCGTTGGGTCGTTCGACATCTTCATTCATTCTTCTTCTTTTGGGTGTTGCTCTCACGAGAAAGGTACTTTCTTTCGTACTCTTCTTCGGTTTCGTGTATCGAAATGAGAAAGCTAATCGCGAGAAGAGGAAGTGGGTACTCGATTTTTGGTGGATTTGTTGTAGGATTTGCTTTTGTTTCTTAGGGTTTCGTTTGTTCGCAGAATTAAGATTGAAGCTGTAGAAATTCGTATGATATGGTGTGTTGAAAGCTTGAGTTTTGTGTTGGATCTGATTGATGCAAGTAGGTTTTTGATTGTTTTCGTTTGAGGTTATGTCGAAAAATCGGATCTTTCCTTATGTATTTGCTAAAGAAGTTTGTTGCTAGGTTTTTGATTGTTTTCGTTTGAGGTTATGTCGAAAAATCGGATCTTTCCTTATGTATTTGCTAAAGAAGTTTGTTGCTCTTCTACATTGACTTCTTTTTGTTTCACTTTTAAGCAGGTAGAAATTGATGAAAAGTAACCATGGATGACCTTCATGGAAGTAATGCTCGAATGCATATTAGAGAAGCTCAAGATCCAATTCATGTGCAGTATGAACATCATGCTTTGCATCACATCCACAACGGAAGCAGTATGGTCGATGACCGTGCTGATGATGGTGGCGGCGGAGATGCTGGTGGTGGGATGAGTGAGGGAGTGGAAACAGACATCCCTTCTCACCCTGGAAATATAACTGACAATCGTGGTGAAGTGGTTGACCGTGGTAGTGAACAAGGAGATCAATTGACATTGTCTTTTCAGGGTCAAGTTTACGTTTTCGACAGTGTCTTGCCTGAAAAGGTGATTTCGGTTGTTACTGAATTGGTTCTTTGTTTGCCTCGTTACATTTGAAATCTGTTTTCAATTATAAGCGACACTGCAGTATTTGTTTTCCATTTATTGAGTCTAGTGGGTGAACGTCTCTTGTTTTCTTTTCGGCATCTATCGCATAGGTTCAAGCTGTGCTTCTATTATTGGGTGGACGTGAATTACCTCAGCCACCGCCTACAAGCCTAGGATTATCTCATCACAACAATAGGGCACTGGTAATAAAGAAACGTTTATACCATTTTTGGGACATAAGATCACTTCCTTGGTATGTTGCTGACTAATGAATGAAACAGGGTTTACCAGGCACTCCTCAAAGGTTTAGTATGCCACAGAGGTTAGCCTCTTTGGTCAGATTTCGAGAAAAACGAAAAGGGAGGAATTTTGATAAGAAGATTCGGTATACAGTCCGCAAGGAAGTAGCTTTGAGGTACATTTCAGTTTGGTCTAGTTATACATCTTTTGAGATGGCTCTCTAGTCATTTTGATTTCCAACGTGATTGCTTTTCTTCTGGTATGCAGGATGCAGCGCAATAAAGGTCAATTCACATCTGCCAAGTCAAACAATGATGAAGCTGCATCTGCAGGATCTAGCTGGGGGTCAAATCAAACCTGGGCTATAGAAGGTAGCGAGGCGCAGACTCAAGAGATCTCGTAAGTGGAGAAACGCTTTGACTTTAAAATTCAAGTATTCGACGTAGTTATTAACTGTAAGAAGTACTTTTGCTTCCAAAAAATATGGTAGACGTATAGAACTCTGAAACCTATCAATGATTCTATATCAAGACATTCACATTGCGTATTTAACGTGTAGCAGAAGTATGTGTTTATACTAATCGGTAACATCAAATGGCCATTACAGAAATTCTTATGTAAAAGCTTTCCTACGTATGTAGCAAACTGACTGTTTTAGTTAACATATCTGATCTTTTCTTCTTCAAATGGTTTCGGCACTTGTAAGATGTCGGCACTGTGGAATCAGCGAGAAGTCAACTCCAATGATGCGGCGTGGACCTGAAGGACCGAGAACACTTTGCAATGCATGTGGACTTATGTGGGCAAACAAGGCAAGCTATATTTACGTATTTATTAACTGATCAAACATCTGATTCCTTGATTTGTCTGTCTAACTGACGACACTTACAATTTTAGGGAGCGCTTAGGGACTTATCCAAAGGCACTCAGCCTCAAACAGCCCAAAATCTTCCTTCGAATAAGAATGAAGTAAGTAACATCCCGCTTTGACCAAACAATTCGAATACATTTTGCTTTAAGGGTACCCAAAGTTAATCTGATCCGTCTTTGCAGGATGCAAATCTTGAGGCTGATCAAATGATGATAACAGTGGCCAGTAACATAAGCAACTCACAGTGAGAACACGCTTTGGCTTGTCGTCATTACAAGCAAGAAGGAAGATATTGACAGAGGTCTGATCATCTTATGTACTTTATATATATATTATCATTTCCTTTGAAAGAATCCGAGTCGATTTAGTTATCAAGATTTGATCTATGACAATGTAAGCTGGATGACAATGATCCGGGGTGTTTACTTTTCTTTATGATTCAAAAAGATGCTTCTTCTTCATAGACTGTTTGTTGTTGCAATTTGATGTAATGTTGCAGTCTGTGTTATAAGACAATTAACTTTATTTGAGATCTCATCACAAGAAGAGTCTTTCATGGCCAGGACTTGGAGACTTTACCTCCATGTCAAGTGAACCATGTCCTCAAGCGTCTATGAGTCAAAAGCTTAGTCAACAGAGCGAGAAATTTAGGCATTCGGATATTCGGTTCGAAATTCAGGCATTCAGATATTCGGTTCGGAATTTAGGCATTCGGATATTCGGTTCGGTTTGGAGAATTAATTTAATTGTGAGAAATTAGATGCCAATTTGGAAATGGACAAAATTTGGTTAGGTTGAGATCACTAAACAAATAAACTTTGAAACTTTTGTACCATTTAAATTATTTTATAATTTGCTAAAGTTCTGAATTCAAACATTTCTCATTTTTAATTTGTTTTGGGCAGTCTTAATATTAGGCTTAGCTAAAGAAAACAGCCAACAAGGAAAACTAGAAACTTTTGAATGATTGACTATGATTGCTTATTTGTTTCCAAGGGAATATAAGATTTTTACATAGAAATTTTTCAATAGATTTTTTAATATCCCAATTGTTCAAAGATATTTTAGATACAATACTTGTTTTCTAGTGTAAAGAAAATGCCCTCTTTTTTTGCAAATTTCTTCTTTCTAGAAAATTTTCACATCTTATCAGGAAAATCTCCTCATATTTGTGTAGACAATATTTGACTTATTCAAACAATAACTAGGGTTTTACATTTCCATCATGTAGTATAACATTTCAATTTTCTTAACTACATTCCACACTGTTTTTTTTTTGTGGGCCAAAGCTTTAGGAGTAGGTTGAAAAAAAGAGAGAAGATTCTTTATAAAATCTTTGTGTACAGAAAAAGAAAATCCTTCAAACAAAAGTTAAAAGAAAAGTTTCTCAAAATACCAATAAATTTTTGTACCAAATATACAATCACAAAGTTTAATGGGTTTTTTTCCAATCATGATGAAAAGAACGTGCTCCTCGCGTCAGAGTATTGGCTACTATATTCGCCGTACGTAGAATAAGTGTCAAAGAGAAATCTGGGAAGAGGTCTTGAAGCATATGATAATCTTGTAGTTGTGTATGGAAGGCTAGCCAGTCATATTTATAATGTTTGTTAGTTCTGCACAGTCCGTTTCGAAAGGCTGACAGACAGTCTATTTTTCGATTGTGCAACTCAGTCATCGTCCATAACAGAGCTTCTAATTCTGAATGCAGACACACTTCTGCGTTGGCCTTTAGAAAGTAAATTTTGGTGTTTATGCTTTTAGGATTAGATATTTAAAGTTTAGTTTCTAGGGTTTAATTATTTTTATTTTTTTTGTCTAACAGGGTTTAAAATTGAGGTTTAGTTTTATAATCTTTTTAGATAATAACACATTTGTGGTTTTCTGAAAAATAAGTTCGTAGTGGTATATTTGAAAACAAAACTTAAGTTAATAATATTTTTTGATAATTATCCAAAAAACGTATTTAACGAAAATTCAATATAGTTATTTTAATATTTAAATATAAATATTTTGAGAATTGCCCAAAAAAACATATTTTCTTCTTTTATAACGAAAATTCATTATAATTATTTTTATCTAAATATATGACCAAAGAAAGATCTTTTTTTTTTTCTTGGGTCACCAAAGAAAGATCTTTTGCTTGCTCGTCTTCTTTAACTTCATGGGCAACACGCAGAGAAAGAACCTTCTTCTTCAAGCCCTATCACTGTGAAATTATCTCCACAGAAACCAAAACACTCATCTTCTTCCTCGTTTCAAAACCCAAACACATTTCTCCGAATTTCTAAAGAGATTTACCCAAATCCAAAGTTGTTTAATCTCTCGCAAGACAAAAGGTCAAAGCTTTGTCCTTTTTGTGGGCATCTTCATAATCCCCATAGTTGCATGCTCACACCTCTGAAATGCAATCTTCGAATCGCTTATTCTCTCGTCTTCTTCATTCTCCATTGAAAAGTTACAGCAGAGTAACAAGTGTCGGCGGCTGCTGCGGCGGCGGCTCTGTTCACTTATTGTGGCAATTCGAAGAGAGAGACGATGGGTTTGTCGAAACTCATCGCCGTAGTTTCACTTCTCTTGTCCCTTCTGATTCTCAGCTAAAAGGGTTCTTCTCCACGAAACGTTTTGGTGTTCGATGTTCTGTTTCAATCGATAGAGATACTCCACTTATTGATTCCTACTCTTCTTCTCATCGGAGTATGTCTTTCTCTTCTCTTTGACCTTAAAGTTTTCAACTTTTTGTATAGTGTGTGTCTTCTTCGTTTACTTAGTTGGGTTTGCTTTCTTGCAGATTTCTTCACTCGGGCAAAACAAGTGAAGAGAATTGAGATCAATGATCAACATAGGTAACTATTTATCAGAGTTTGTTTTCTTGTAAGGAGGGGTAAGTATCAGGGTGTGATCATGTTAAGTAAGTGTGGTTTAAGTGTAGTCTTTGTTTGGTTTTCGATTTTGGGGATGTGAATTAATAGAGCATTGAAAGTCGATTTCATCTATTGCATTCTTGTTAGCTAAACACATTTGGTTTGATGGTTGTTTTGAGTCCGAAAAATGGTGAAAATTAATTCCTCATGAAGGTTCAGTCTGGTATCTTTATGGTGTAGAATGCGGTATTAGTTAGCTTTAGTTTCGTAGCTTTTATTCTGCTGTTGTTTGGTGATGGTGTAGTGTACTTCTCTTCTAATGAAGCCCTGTAGCTAAATTTTTGTTTGGTGTTTGTCCTGAGTTATGTTTATTCTGAACATCTTGCAGTCAAAGAGCTGTCACAACTGCACTATGGTGTAACTTCCTCGTTTTTTCGCTTAAGTTTGGAGTTTGGTGGACAAGTTCTAGCCATGTCATGTTGGCGGAAGTAGTTCACTCTGTCGCTGATTTTGCTAACCAGGTTTGTTTGTTGCTGTTGTGTTATGTTTTTTTTCTTTTGCATTTGTGTCCAGCCCAGTTTAAGTTATTTGACGTTGCAGGCACTTCTTGCTTATGGGCTCAGTAGCTCAAGGCGTGCACCAGATGCACTTCATCCGTGAGTCTTTACTAATCTTATATGTGCTCTATGGTAATGGAAAATAAAAGTTTGCTCTTGTTTGAAAACATTCTTAGACCAACTTTTGTCTCTTTGATCAGCTATGGCTACTCAAAGGAAAGATTTGTATGGTCTTTGATATCTGCTGTTGGCATTTTTTGTCTTGGGTCTGGTGCTACTATAGTTAATGGAGTACAGAACCTGTGGACTTCTGAGGTAATTAGCTTGGAACATTCCGTCACTGCTAATTCTAGATTATTTGATATTCTTTGTACATTTCCTCGGTTGTCAATACTGAATGTTCATACAACTTCAATAATCTTTCTCAGCCACCTCCAAATATGGAATTTGCTGCTTTGGTAATCGGTGGTTCTTTTCTGATTGAAGGTATTAACTTTTTTTCTTGATGTTTCTGCGTCTTGCCATGTTTCAAGCCTACGCGCTCAATGCTTTGTTTCAATCTTTTTGTCTTAAAGGTGCTTCACTTCTGGTTGCAATTCAAGCTGTCAAAAAAGGAGCTGCACAAGAAGGCATGACAATTAGAGATTATATATGGCGTGGTCATGATCCTACTTCCGTTGCTGTTATGACCGAGGTATTTGTTTATTCGTGGATCAGTTTTTGAACACATTGAGAAATGGAGCAAAGTAATGTCACAGAGTTAATTGTTAATCGCTGTTAAATGATATTATGTTTTGATCCTGCTGGTATCTATTGTAAACATGCAGGATGGTGCTGCAGTGACAGGTTTGGCAATTGCTGCTGCGTCTCTTGTTGCGGTTAAGATGACAGGAAATCCTATCTACGATCCTATAGGATCGATAGTAGTCGGAAATTTACTTGGAATGGTTCGTTTGGGTTCTCCTTAACTTGTGATATTATTACTCTGTATTACATTTCTGAACCAAAGAGTATGGATTTTCCCAGGTAGCTATATTTCTCATTCAACGGAATAGACATGCTTTGATTGGAAGAGCAATGGATGATCAAGACATGCGTAAAGTTCTTCATTTTTTAAAGAACGACTCGGTACAAATTCTGCTTTTCATTACTTAGAAACTTTTGCATATAGAGGTGAGATCGGATTCAAATAAGAAACTTTTGGTGTGTAGGTTGTAGATGCTTTGTATGACTGCAAAAGTGAAGTGATTGGACCTGGGTCCTTCAGATTCAAAGCTGAGATAGGTGAGTTCTTTGAACTGTTGTGTTGTTCGCTCTTAGAGGATTGGACTGTTCCCTTAGCTTGGATACAAGAAGGAAAACTGCCAAACCTTCTTTAGTTCAAAGATGATTTTATCGTGCTTTGGATTTCTGGAGTGATCCCATTTGGCATTGTACTGATTTCTATATGCAAACAGATTTCAATGGGCAGGTCGTTGTCCAAAACTATCTGAAGAGAACTGGGCGAGAAGAATGGGCAAAACAGGTAACTAAAGTGCACTTTTTTTTTTCATGTCTGTGTATTCTTGTAGCTGATAAAATGTCTGAATGGTCAATATATCTAAACGCGTATTGTTTGCATATATGAATACTGAAGCTATTCATCACATTAAAAAATCTTAAGTGACCATGGGTGTTTACTCCATTACTAGGCTTAGCCTCTTTATGGCTTCCAAAAGAAACATCATCAAACTGCATTTATAAACACTTTTATTTATTCATTGTGAATTCATTCGTTAGTGTCTTTGATAGTGGTTTGGAAATTGGGAGGATAAAACTGGAAAGAATGGTTTTTCGTAACATGATTCAACACAGTGTTGAACATTCAGAGTATCCCAGAGCATCCCAGATCATGATCAGCTCCAAGAACCTCTGTACCTGATTCTATGAGCCATATAAAGTGCCTATTAAGAGATGTTGATTGTGGTTAGTGACTGAGAACTTTCTGATTATTGATTTTTCACTTGCTCAGTTTCGAGAGGCTGCGAAGAGAGGAGATGATTCTGCAATGCTCAAGATTATGTCGGAGTACGGTATGTAATACTGAGTTATACTTTTGGATTTGTCATAGTTTATGTCCCAAGCTTGATAAAAAAAACGATTAAATCTGTTGCAGGAGAGGAAGTTGTAACAGCTTTAGGAAGTGAAGTAGACCGGTTAGAGAAAGAAATCCAAGAGCTCGTCCCTGGAATCCAGCACGTTGACATTGAAGCACACAATCCAATAGACCAATCTCTATGATCTGAAAAAAAGACGAACTTGCCTTTTTCAAGGTCAGAATTCTTGATACCTCCTCTTGGCCTCAAGAAATGAAAGCCACAAGCTTTAAAATCTTGGAGACTGTCGATTTCATGCGTCTGATGGGGCAAAAGCTCGTTGATGGATTCTTCTATCTTGTTTCTGATTATAGATGATGATGTCGCATGAGTGACTTATAAATTCTCTGCACGAAGAAAGCTTGTTACTTGTAGAAACATTGGGTTTATATGTACACAAAACTAGTGTTTTTGATATTTGGTATTCAGTATTCAGATCACTGATGTATACGAACCTAATCTCTGTCAAGTGTGTTCCTGTTCTTTTGTCAACACGATCAGTATGAGAAGGATTACGCGTGGGCAATCCCGTATACTGGACACTGTATTGGACGATGCAGATACTTATCGGCAAACCAGTTAACCGAACAAAGTTTTGGGATTTATTCTGTTGGAGATGATAACTAAACAGCATGTGGTTTACAGCAACTGCAAAAAGGCCCTGACTTATCGGCTAGGCTGATGACAAGATGGGACATAGTGTTAAGTGGTTTACTGATCCAAAACTGCACAGCAGGTGAGACCACTGATTAGTCGGTCTTCTAAGCGGTAAATATAGCACTTATTTATACAGACGAAACAAGCAGTCGGCCAAGCATAAGCCATGTTGGTAGGAACCCCTATGTCTGGCTATGGAGATTGCTTGATTTCAGATCCAAAAACCTTTACGCGATTCTCCTGGTGATACACGTAAAGGTTTTTAGATCATTTTATAACATAGAGGATACGACAGAGACATAGTTTGCTATTTCAAACAAAAGCTATATGGCGAGCCAATTGATTCAAATTATAACTTCCAAGAGTTTTCTTTCCCTAGACAAGTCGCAAGACAGCCCCAATGAGAATACATGACTAAAAATCGAATTGGTATCGAGCTAAACTTATAAATAAACAACAGCCCGGAAAAAGCCTTGGTAACTAGATTGGCTTACACTTCGTGAGAAGACCCTATCATATCGATTTCGGCTTCAAGGTCACTTTAGCAAAACATTCCACCAGAGGAGTTTTTAACAAAAGCACGAGTACGCCAAATGGTTCTTCTTTGAGATGTAGGGAGATATGTAATCCGTGGAAGTACCGGATGATCCTGAGATCTCGGCTGGTACGAGGACTTGAGGCTTCCCTAAAGCTATCCTTTTTCCAACTGTATTGGCGTAAAACAAACCGGGAATGGCTGGCACAAATACATCACTCCTAGAGCTTATGTAGAAGTCGATAACATTTTCATATTCTGAATTTTCTAATTCAAGGTACTTTGATTTCTTATCTGACGGCATTATCGCCTCCTGCCGTTTTCAAGGAAAAAAGACTATCAAGATTAGAAAATAGGTGAAAACTTCCAAGACTAAACAAATGGATTTACGCACCTTAGTAAATGTTTTCGGGAAAATGTCTTTAAGAATATTGAGACTGCTCTCCCATCTTGGCTGAGTCAGATATATAGTTGTTTCGCTGTCAAATCCAAGCTTCCTCAAGAACAATGCGATCTCTTGTGCGTTGTAACAGGTTTTGGAGCCCACCGCACCGGTTTCATGGCAATTTTTCTTTTCGAGTATGTCAACTCTTAAGTCTATGGCTATGAAACGGCCACCGGATTTCTTGCCATGTGTCTTCAGCTGCTGAATCATCGATTCAACCAATTCGTTCACTGCAGGTTGCAATTCCAAGGAACCAAACATTGCCAAACAAGAGACAGGGTCGGTTTCAGTATCCCGCGAAGATTTCCTTAAATTCACTGAAGGAAAATAGGTTGTAACTCTTATGTTCCCTTTTGATTTGAAGATGGGATCGATATGTTCCTTGATGTAATCTTCTGCAACTCGAGTAGGAACTTTAACAATGGCGATATCTCTAAGAGATACGTGGCTCGGCAATTTTTTAACAACTTTGACAACACTTTCCAAGCTTTTAACGAGTTTATCCACATCATAGATATCTTCAAAGTTCCTGGTCAAGCATTAAAACCTTGTTCATAAACCTCAGAGAAACAACAAATTTGGCGAAACTAAAATGTCTATGAAAATTCAAAAAAACCACTAACATTTCATCACCAGGTTTGCTTCCTCTTATGTCGGGAAGGACAAGAGTTGCTCCGAGATGCTTCGCCACCATCACCGCATCAGTAATCTAAACAAGATAATTAAACAACATAAACCATAAGAGACCTAAAGGAAACTCAGCCGTATACTTATTAAATACCGGTACAAGAACTTACGAAACTATAGAGCTAATATAAAGGATACCTGAGAGACATGGTACTCAGGACCGTTCGTTAAAGAGAATGTAACGTAGCCCTTCGAGGATAGTGCTTCATCTACAACACATGAAACATTAAAGCAAACCAAATATCAAAAAACCGCAGAGACGATTAAGGGAAAAGGGAAAAAACAGAACCCAACAAGGTATGTACCAGATTGAGATGTTGACCAACAAGGTTTAAGTTCATGGCTATCCTCAATCCAAGGACCTTTGTTCCCTTCAATAGCTCTAACGAGTCCATCTTCAACAGCTACTTTGGATCCATGAAATTCAATATCATGCGCATCTCCTTGAACTTTTTCCTGTAAAAACCACAAAACACACAAAAGAAAGAGCTTGAGAAGAGTCATTTGGAGTCTTAAGAACAAAAAGCTCAAAGCTTTCACAATCAACGCATCTCGTTTAAAGTCTGAGTCTTTAAGATCAATGCGTGATTCCAAATTCGATCCAGAATTAATAAAGTTGGGGTTTTTGAAGAAAACCCTTGTATGAAGATAGATCTACGATCCACAAATATGATCAGAATCATCACTTGAGTTTTAGCTTCAGAGTCACAGTATCGGCATAAGAACAGAGAGACACGTTTTAATACCTGAACAGCATCAAAGTAATCTCTATGAAGCATTTGTCCAAGCATTACAAACATAGTAATGGTGAGAATCCCAGCCACCACTTGCCTCAAATCCACACCCATCTTCTTCTTCTACACTCTCCTTCTCTCTCTAGAAATGGGTTTTGAAGGGTTTCACGGAAATTGAGGAGAGAGACAAGATTTTTCCACAAATCTGAGTTCCTTTTTTGATGATTTTGTCAAAAAGTTACTTCCTTTTTTAATAATTTTTGGGTGAGTGTTACTATCTCTCTCTCTCAGTGTTCAAGTCTTTGCCTTTGGCTCTCTCTCACTACACACAGCCACCGACACTCTCGCCGTTAATTTCGGTACATTACTCAACAAGTTGGTTTTAATTAAACCGGATACGTTATCCATTTTTCTTTCATCTAAACCGGATACTTTACCGATATTTAACCAAGTTGGTGTCACACTTGCCTAGTGGTGGTATTGATAAAATCCGTAAAACTCAAATAAAATATTTTATTCCGTAATTGTCATCTTCTATTAATTTAATTAAATTATTACGTTTAAAAGAATATATAGTGAATCATATGTTTGTCAGTTAATCACTACTTAGCTATATACCCTTCAATAATACTTTTAAAAGAATTCTCTCTCCAATAAATACATTAAAACAATGAAGTTAAAATCGGAATTTCGCTTTTATATTTGCATCGGAAATGTAAAACGATACTCTGTGAAACAAAATTAAAACCTCAAAACAACATTTTTCGAGAACAGAAAGAGTATAAGTTATTGGCAATAAAAAAAGCCACATAACTATAAGGTAAAATAAGAAGAGAACACCTAGAAAGATGAAATGCAAATGTTTTCACCATGTTTGGTTTATCCAAAATGGAATATTTGGTTTTGTTATTCAATAGTATAAAAATGAATGCATCTAGCACATATGATACAAAGAAGAACAAAACATCTGCGAAAGAGAGGAGTGAAAATGCTCTCAGGCACATTATCCTAGAGAGATCATTACCCATCAAAACCTTTCCCAAAACATACTTTTTTTTTCAAATTCTCTGCTTCTGTTTCCCCCTCTGACCAAACCTCACCAACTTTTCATTTCCTCTTTTAGTTAATTGCCATTGTCTTACGGTCCTCCGACCATCACTCTGGTGGTCCGCCGGAGCAGCCATGGCTCTCCTGCCCCTCCCTCTTAGCACTCACCAGAAACCGTTGGCCCCCTTCCCTGTTTTGTCCCACACCCAGCTCCACACCTCCTAACCTTGCTGCTTCAAACCCTTCCTACAACTTCCCCACCTCTAAAAAGATTTTCATATTTGCTGTTTCTTCTTCTTCTTCTTCCTCCCCTTTTTTTAACCAACTTTGACCTTTGTTTCCGGTTCCTGTCCCATTTGTTCACGTCTCTCAGTGCCTGAGCTTTTGCTCCTCTTGCTAACCTGTTATGACTAAGACAGGGTCTAAGCCGACCCCTTCGTGGTGGAGACCAAGTCCCCCCAGCAAATCTCATCCAAAGGTCCCTTCTGCTGGAAACCACCTACCTTCGCAAGATCTAGTTCCTGCACCAGAAGAAGAAGAGGATGACATTATTGTGATTCAGCCAATTGACTTATCAAACCGAATGGAGAAATTCAAGAGATCTCTAGTAGGCCGAATGTTCCACGAAGGACGCAACACAGACAATCTTCTCACTCTTATGCCTAGTGAGAGAGTTTTGGGCGTTGAAGGTAGAGTTAAAGGATTTAATCTGGGCAGAGGAAGGTTCCAATTTGATTTCGAATCTGAAGAAGATCTCCTCCGTGTTTTGAGTCGCCGCCCCTACCACTATAATTATTGGTGCTTCTCCCTGGAAAGGTGGAGTCCGTCGGGTGGTGCGGACTACCCGAATACTATTTCTTTCTAGATCCAAGTTTCGGGCCTTCCCACCCTTTTCTGGGTAAAACAAACCTTCAAATATCTAGGAGGAGCCCTGGGAACTTTCATTGATGTTGATGAAGAACATGCCAGGATGCAAGTATCAGTGGATGTCACTAAACCTCTAAAGTTCAAAAGCAGAGCCCGGCTTCAAACTGGCGAAGTTGTAGCGGTTGAATTTGTTTACGAGAAACTCCATAGAGTTTGTTACTCTTGTAGAGTGATTTCCCATGATGAGAACTCTTGTCCGAAGCTGTCAGAAAAAGAGAGAAATCAGAAAAAGGAAGAACGCCGGAATCGAGCTGAAACGGAAGAGAACTTACGGAAGAAAAACAAGCACTCTGTCCAGTGTATATCCCCTTCTCGGCTCTCCAAACGCCCAAAGACATTAAGGGATGAACCTGGTAACTCTCTGGAGATCAACCGTGAACAGCCCCTGAGGAAGCGTCCGGTACACCGAAATCTTTACGAAGCAGAAGACTTTAAGAGGAACATGGATAAGAGGCTCCCGGTCTGGCAACGTCTCCAACCTGAACAAGGAAAACAATATCCCCGAACTCGGGAAGAGGCTGTTAAGTCTTTAGTAGGATCGAGAAGAAAGGAAAAGCACACACACGGCCACTCAAACCGATCATCGGTTCAATGGGTGCCAAAAGTTAACAAACGCAGCTCAACCTTCACACATCCCTCAAGAATGAAAGAAAATAGCACGTCGAAAGAGCTGTTGGTACCGGATCCTCGTGATCTCAATTCCTCCCAGATATCACAGAGCACACGGGAGAATCATTTGGCCGGCGGGAAGGATCCATCTAATCTGTCTTTGAGACCACAATATCTATCAGAGTCTCGAAGATCCCCAGGGGCTCCACCGTCTGGTGATCTTGAAAGAAGAAAAACTTTAGAGGCGATACCCATCAAGCACCAGAATTCGATGACCAAAGGGAAGAAAGAGAAAAAGCCTCTCATAACTTACCCGACTCCGGTGAAGAATCCGCTACTGAGACACATAATCGAAACCCTTTTCCTTGACACGATGTATCTAGATCAGCTCCCCCCCTCCTTCAAAGATCATTCACACCCGACAATTGGGAACAACTATTGGAGGAGTGTGATAGAGAAAACCAAAAAGACCCAGAAGCTATGAAGTTAATGGAAAGGAAATCGATTCCTGAGCTCGAGATGGAGCTCCGGGAAATGGGTGTGGTCATGGATGAAAAGCAGGTGAGAGAAAATGATCTTCTAGGAGATGAGCTTGCGGAACACGATCACCCGCAACTGAGCCTGGAGCGTATGATCTCAGAGGAGCCAAGGCGAGTTTCTGGCCGGCGGGAGTCGCCGGATTTTTCTCCATCCCCGACAATCTGGGTCCGTCACAGATCGCCATCACGTTTTCGGCTCCAAAAGGAGCGTGTTACGGCGATGGAGGAATATGGTGGAAAAGCTTTGGTGGGTCATGGGGATGCGGCGGCCCAAAAGCATGTTGCCCTAAAGAAAGCCCAAAAAGGCCTTAATGGGGCAAAAGCTTCTTCTCCGGCTCAAGCTTCAAAGTCGATATTAGGACCGAAACATAAAGTTCAAAAAAGCCCAAAATCTGGTTTGGAGATAGCATCAAAAAAATTGAAGCCTTTCCGCGGAAGACTCTCTCCGAGACCAAGTTAGAAGCCCGGAAACGAGTTGAAGCAAGTGCAAAATTTAAAAACGAAGAAAAAACTCCTTTTCCCTCGGAGTGAGGCGGCGGTGTCCGCTAAAGCGACGATGTCTACTTTTCAAGCTTCTTTGTCAGGCAAAGGTTTGATGGGGTCCCAGAACCCATCCGACCTTCCCAAATGAAGATCTTAGCTTGGAATTGTCAAGGGGTGGGATCGAAGACCACATCCCGTCGACTGGTGGAAATGTGTCGTAGGTATTCCCCAGGTTTTGTCTTTCTTTCTGAGACGAAGAACAATCGGAGTTTTTTGCAGGACACCCAAGTTTCATTGCGCATGGATGGGTTGATTATTGTTGACCCTGAAGGGCTTAGTGGGGATCTTGCTTTATTTTATTCTAGCGATTATCCTGTCAAAGTTATATGTATGAACAATCGTATTTTGGATATTGAGACTATTATTGATGGAAATCGCGTCTTTCTAACTTTTATTTACGGAGATCCGGCCGTTGAGTGCCGAGGAGATGTTTGGGAACGTCTTACCCGAATATCTACTAGTAGATTTGGTGCTTGGTTTGCCATTGGAGATTTTAACGAAATCATGGGAAACCATGAAAAACAAGGTGGAAAACGTAGATCAGAGGCCTCCTTCCTCCCCTTCCGTGACATGGTTCAATGTTGTGGTTTCATCGATATCCCTTACAAAGGAAACCCAATGTCATGGGCCGGCAGACGAAAGAATGGTATGGTCAGATGTCGCCTAGATAGAGCCATGGGGAATGAAGATTGACACCAAATCTTCTCCCACTCCACTGTGGAGTACCTAAAAATGTGGGGATCTGATCACCGACCACTCATCACCTCAGTAAAAAAAACTTCCCCAATGCTTTGGGAGGAACTTTAAGTTTGATAAGAGATGGATTGGCAAACCAGGCTTAAAAGAAGCGATTATGCGAGGTTGGGATCCGACACGGTTAAACGAACAGGAAGGCTTTTCAAAGCTAGTTCAATCCTGCAGACGTGAGATAGCCGTATGGAAGAAAACAACTAAAACCAACTCAGAAAAGATGATCCTAGAGCTTCAAGATAACATCGACAAATCCCAACCAGATGAGAACGTCGACTACGAGACCCTGCTGGAGCTAAAAAAAGAAACTTGGACTTGCTTATATGGAGGAAGAGATTTTTTGGAGGCAGAAAAGCAGGGCCAATTGGCTAAGAGAGGGCGATAAAAACACTAAGTTTTTCCATGCCTCAACGAAACAAAGACGTGCTCGTAATCGAATCATTGGTTTGTTAGATCAAAATGGAGAATGGATTGACAATGAGGCGGGCATTGAAACCCTAGCCGCGGATTATGTCAACTCTCTGTTCTCATCCTCGAATTCGAGTGATTTCGAGAGGATCCTGAAGGATATACCCAATATGGTGTCAGAATCGATGAACGATACTCTTACCCGGGAATTCTCGGAGGAGGAAATAAAACGAGCTTTATTCTCAATAGGCCCCGAAAAAGCACTTGGCCCAAATGGGATGACGACTCTATTCTACCAATCACATTGGGATATCATTGGAAAGGATGTAATAAATCTTATAAAATCCTTCTATTCCACGGGGCGTTTTGAAAAAGAACTAAATGAGACGAACATCTGCTTGATCCCTAAAACCGATAGACCTAGAGAGATGTCTGGTTTTAGGCCTATCAGCTTGTGTAATGTGAGTTAAAAAGTGATCTCGAAGATCTTTAGTCTCAGACTAAAAAAGACCCTCCCAAGCCTTATCTCAGAAACGCAATCCGCTTTCGTGGCTGGAAGACTGATTACGGATAATATTCTGATAGCTCAAGAGAACTTCCACGCATTAAGATCCAACCCTGCATGTAGGAAAAAGTTCATGGCTATTAAAACAGTGAGTAAAGCGTATGACAGGGTGGAATGGAAGTTTCTGGAGGCAGTAATGTTACAAATGGGGTTCTCGCCAAAATGGGTTGGGTGGATTATGTACTGTGTCACTTCAGTATCATATAAGGTACTCCTGAATGGAGCCCCCAAAGGACGAATCTCCCCTTCTCGGGGGATTCGCCAAGGAGCTCCGATATCCTCCTACCTTTTTATCATATGTACGGAAGCTCTTATAGCGCAACTTCGAGAGGCCGAATGGCATGGACGGATCCAAGGCATGCAAATCTCTAGAGCGAGCCCATCAACCTCCCACCTTCTTTTTGCGGATGATAGTCTCTTCTTCTACAAAGCTAACGAAGGCCAAGGAAAAGAAATTATTGAAATTATTCGCCGATATGGCGAAGTATCGGGACAATTACTTAACCCGATTAAATCATCCGTGATGTTTGGAGCGGATATCCCCATCGCCGAAAGAGTGAAAATAAAGGATATATTGGGTATCCAAAAAGAAGGTGGAATGGGAACTTATCTTGGCCTCCCAGAAAAACTCCATGGGTCAAAAGCCTAAGTGTTTGCTTTTGTGAGGGACCGTCTCCAAACAAGAATTAACATGTGGAACGCAAAATTCCTCTCCAAAGGAGGGAAGGAAATTTTAATCAAATCAGTCGCACAGGCGCTCCCTACCTATGTAATGTCTTACTTCCTCCTTCCAAAGGCAATAACTACCAAGCTAAGTAGTGCTATAGCCAGATTTTGGTGGAGTTCTAAAGCGGACTGTCGGGGGATCCATTGGAAATCATGGGACAAACTTTGCACCCAACTCTCAAAGGGTGGTCTAGGTTTCAAAACCTTTGAGGAATTCAATCTGGCCCTGCTGGCTAAACAATTATGGCGTCTCATCAGATTCCCAAACTCCCTTATTA
>OVAN01001130.1:0-44696 GCA_900406275.1 Anastatica hierochuntica | reverse complement strand
CAACTTTATTTAGAGTAAAGTACAAATGATTTCAGGACATTCCCAACAGTTTTATGTTTTAACGTATTCGAATTCATAAAAGTTGGGATGTAATTTGGTAGATGTTAAGCAAATAGTAAACTTTTAAGTTATAATTAGCAAATGATAAAAATAATTTTTTAAAAAATAAAATTTATGCCTTTTTTGTTTTGGTCACGCACGGTCAACACCGACCTTCGGCCATGCGGTACGAAACATTTTTTTCAAGCCTCCAAATTTTTTTTGAGTTAATATGTATAGGCAATTTGGCCCCTAAATCGAGGAAAAAAAAATTTCTATATAGAATTCAGCCCCAACACTATATAAGTTTATAACCCGTTAAATCTCAAGGCCGGCCCCGCGCACGGACTTGCCAAATAGCTCATTTATCCTACAAAGTGTAAGAACACAATCAATGAAAGTACTTAAACAAGACAAATTTCAATTTTTTTTTTGTTAGATATCTCTTAAACAAATTCGTAAAAAGATTTTGTTTAATTAGTTTGACTTGAATTGTTTTTCTTTTCGCAATCATTACTGGCCAATACCTAATTCTCTCAACTTATCTAATCAAACAACAACAGTTGCTTGTATCACCCGGAAACCCTAAAAACTCTCCTTTGTTTTTCTCACAACTTTCTTCTAAAAAGCGCACCCATCTAGTTGTTGTTTCATGTCTTTATATAGTCTAACCGCCTCAAGTCTCCTAGAATCTTTATACAATCTTCACAATATATGTAAATCTTCTAGTTTTCATATTTCTGTCCAAGATTTGTCACGTCATCCTCATACGCTACCGTCAAGACTCTCGTGTCACTCAGTCTACTCTTGTTGCATTTTCCAAGTGTTTTGGTCCAGTTCTCACACAAAGGAGAGCCCTCAGCTAAAGTCAGATTTCAGATGCCAAAATCAGCAGTCATAGACACTAGCCACTACTTAATGAGACCCTCAACTACGATGTGGCTTTATATAATTGTGTATTTTGAAATATTTACGCTTAGTAATACTTCAGAGTTAATAACACTCTAGGACACCTTTCAATTTACATAACAACATGCATTTTTTTTTTTATCAAAGGGCAGTTTTCTTCAATTCCTAGACATTTTTGGAAAATTTTATCCCAAAAAGGTAAGAGAGTGTTTTCGGCTTGGTTAGAAGTGAACTAACTAATTTTTTTTTTTGTGTATTGTTACATTAAACTAAGTTATATTTTGTTTGTGTATTGTTACCGTTGATCTGAACAATCAAATGAGAATATTAGTTATAAAAATTGTATTTCTCTAATATAAACATACTCTTTCAATAAGAAGCGTTGATGATGAATATATCAGGCGGTGTAGATTAAGTATACATACTGACTTCTTTATCCGAAAAATAAAAGGTAGAGACTAAGTCACTATGCAATACATATACAAATTGAGTATGTGTTTTTGTCTTGCTTTCTTGGGTGACAATTGTTTCCATATATAGTTCATATTGGATATAGAAGCATAAGTTTCTTAAAATAATTGAGGTGAACTAGTCCATGTATATAAACATGTAGATTTGTCCAAAATGTATTGTACGCCTATAAGTGCCAGTCGGGAACAACTCCAATGAACAAAGAAGAAATGTTAGTGGACTAATACTTTAATTCATTTGTTAGGGAAAGAAGTATATGAATTGGTGTTCTTGCTAGTGGATCAAAAAAGAAGAAAATTAAGTCAGAATGTGTGTATCCAAAAATGGTTTATATGTGTTATTGCATTAGATAATGGACTAGTCCTATGGAGACACGTGTATATGCAAGAGATGCATAATGTACCATAACTTGTAGTTGAAGAAGTGGAGTATGAAAAGTATTGTCCGCAACATCCCGAATACAAAATGACAATGGTAAGTTGAAATGTTGAGGAGGACTAGTCTAAGTATATGAACATGTGGGCTAGTCCAAAAAATGTTTTGTGTGTTATTGAGTACCAGTTATGAACTAGTCCATCAAATAAGGATGTAATGTTAGTGGACTAGTCCTTCGAAGTCAATTGTCGGGAGAATACTTACCTGAATATTTTAATCAAAGGTTTGAAGAGAACAAATTATCATTCCATAAAACACATTAGTCATTTTGGGAGTGCCTACACGACAAAATATGTTAATAAAGGTTTCAAAGAGGAAAAAAATCAAAGAATAGGTAGAAATGTAGAAAACATTTCAATAAAAAAATAAAAAACATTCGAAAAAGACAAAATCGACAGATTAAATCGTGCAATCAAACACTGTAAAAATTGTGAAACAAAATCTTGGCGCTTTGATTTTTTTCGAATAAAAAAAATTGAATCCCCCTCTCCCCAAATAACTGGGACAAAATGAAGAAAAATGATGATAATTTTTTTTTGATCACGAAGAACTTTATTAAACTTCAAACCAAAAGAGCAGATAACAAGACATCTTTAACTAAAGAATCAACTAAGGAATTTTGAGAACGAGGAATAAAATGAAAGGAAACCGAAGAGAAAGATAATACAACATTTCGAATATCACAGAGGATAAAGTGAAGATCATTATAAAATTCTCCCCATTGCAAGAGATGAACCAAGATCTGTGAATAAGAGAAAACTTTAATCTCTAGAGACCTTGTACTTGAGCTTTTAAGATAGTCAGAAAAAGCCATGCCTCAACCTCCAATGCCAAGTTTACATCCATTCGATAATTAAAAATTGCCCGAGTAACACATATGTATTCGAATGAATATAAAATCCAATACCACAGTGCAAGGTTGAAGCATGCCACAAAGCATTATTATAACATCTATATGGAACGTCAGAGGCAGGAAGTGCACGTGTAGAAGTTGAACGAGGGGATGGTAGTGCTTCTTGAGACATCATCCATTGTCGTGCTCCATCAATGGCCATAATAATAACATTATCCTTAGTAAAGACCTGCTTGGAGAAGATCCAACTATTTCTGGGTCAATACCATCTATTTCTGGGAAGGTTACGAACCATCCAATATATTGTCATGCTCCATCAATGGCCATAATAATAACATTATCATCAGAAAATGTTGTAGGGAAGGCATTGTACAAAATGATGGGATACAAACAGGTGATAATTCCCATACTCTTGCGAGAAATAACATTGAATAAGAATGCTATGTTTTGTTTCCAGCTCACCACATCTGAAACAACAACCCTACAAAATAATTCTATGTCTTGGAAGTTTGTATCCCATAGGTAAGGCACCATGTAAGGAACGCCAAAGGAAACACCGTAGCTTCGGGAGTGTTTTCAGTCGCCAAAAATTTCTCTTCCATTCATAGACCTCAACATCAAGAAACTGAGAATGGACGAGCAAGTCATATTCAGACTTATATGAATAGGAACCATTCTTATTGGGAAGTCATACCAATTTATCCTCACATGTGGAAGAGCTCAAAGGAAGACAGTGGAGATAATCTCTGTAAGCTGTATATACTTATCCGCTTCTTCTCATCTCCATTATCTCGTCTGCGCATCAATGAGGTCTGAGACTTGCAAGAACCGCCAATGAACATTGACTGGTCCCATCGGCTTTAAAGGTTCAGAGGTTGATAACCATGAATCTCACCACACATTAATACAATAGCCATCACCGACGATCCGGCAAACAACCTATTGGAGAAATTCTTGACCCACCAGGACTCCTGTCCATCCATGAGAGGGATTAGAAGGTGCTTTAATGGACCAAAAGATTGAGTTAAAACAATATGTCATGAGAAAAACTCGCGATACAAGGACCAAATGATTCTTTAACATTCTCCATCCTAACTTGGCCAGCAAGGAATCGTTATAAGCTAATATATCTCGAAAGTCAATACCCAACTTATCTTTCTTTCATCTACCTTATCATCCCAACAAAACCATCCCATCAAAATCATGTTAAGATCGATTGAATCCGCTTAACCAAAGAAACCAATAATTTAACGTAAGATATAACGTAAGACGGAATAGTGGAAAGGACCGATTTGAGCATGATCTCTTTTCGCGTTGTAGACAAGAATTGTGAGGACCAACTTAACATTTTTTGTCGAATTCTATCAACTATGCATATGTATATGTCTCTCTTTCGACGTCCAAAATGTTCAAGTAAGCCAGGGTAGTTTCCGCTGCCACCCTCCTGATGAATACCCAATATCGTCTTTGATACTAGCCGACGAGTTGTTGAAGTGCGAGAAGCAAAAGTTATTGAAGAGTTCTCAGCATTGATTAGTTGATCCGACGCGCTTTCACAAGTCTAAATAATCCCACGTAGTTCATGACAACAGTGAGCATCACATCTACAAAAAATATGGTGTCGTCAATAAACAAAAAGTGATTCAATTTGGGGCTATGTCGTGATACCCTTATATTGTGGAGTAAACTCAAAACTTTTGCATTGTTTGGGGGGTTTTTTGGTGATCCTCGATGGAGAAGTACAAGAATAAAGAGTGTTTGAGATGAGTCAATGTAGGAAACGAAATTCGCACTGTCGATATTCTTATTCGAGGAAAGCCAGGAAACTCTAACTTTCCTTGAGGTCCCGGATATCTGCTAAACCAACAACGACAGATCAAAAGTACGAAGAAAACAGACGACGAGATAAACGTAAAATAGAATCGAAAGAAAATAGAGCAATAGAGATCTTATTTCAAATCTGCGTTGAGCGTTACAACATGTGGTAAGCCGTGGCCGCGAGAGCTATCGGCGAGTATCCTAGTTCTAACAGCGTAAGACTGGTAAACCTAATTGAGACGTAGCTCGCTAGCAAAAAACGAAAATAAACCTAAAGCTCTAAGTATGAATTGTGAAGAAAATTTTGTGTCCCCCCTTTTTGTTCTCCTTAGCCCCTCTTTGATATGCATTCGTCAGCTGATCTCGTTTCCTTTTCCGCCATAGATTTAAGCATATCCTTCTGCGGAAATATTCCATTTTTCGGGAATATTCTATATCTTTACGAGTTTTCCATATTTATCTTCAGACTTTTACTTTATCGCATTTTCCTTTTATCTTTCGCAAAACTCGATTAAATCGTTGACGCAATTGGGCCCTTTCATGTTCCGAAATCGTAAGTGGACTTTTGTCGCGTTTCGGGCCTTCCTGGGCCGTTTAGCGACAAAGTGATTTTTATGATTTCTTTCGGAGAAATCGTTCTTCGTACGACTACGCGGTGACGGTTTTACGAAATGATAACATCGGTCGTATAGTTAAGACAATACCGGTGTTCGAGTTAACCGTTATCGTTTTATACGATCGATACGAAGTTTTCACAAAAAGCGCAAGTTTTAACGATTATTGCCGCGAGATTTCAACGGAGACTCCAATCGAGACGAAACAAGACACGCTCGAACTGGGATTCAAGGGAAAAGATGATCGAGAAGGTATGGTCTAGTCAACCGTGGGCGACTAGACCTTAAGATAGTCTAATCGCCCAACGGGCGGCTATACTTGCCGTTGTTCGTATTGCTCGTATTTTCGAAGCGACGCGGTTATCCGTCATTAAGGTGACTTCTTATCGCTCTGAAGCTCGTTTACTCAGGTCTCTCGGAGGTCGTGGAAGTTGATTTCGTTATTCTCGCGTTTAGTTGCCCGCGAGTGACTTAACTTTGCGGAGCGGCCGCTTATGGTTTGCTAGACGTGGAGTTTCCGCATTTGATCGAGAGGAGATTGATGATAACGTATGTGTTTGTGTATGAAGTCTCGGATAACTTTTATTTTCGAGTCTATCTATACAAAAACAAATATTTCCATAATTCATTAATGTATTTTTCCCTATCTCTTAAGATTTAAATCATATAAGGGGGATTTCACTCTACCTCGGCTATGATCTTGGCTTAGCGGTGTGTCCTCCGCTATGGATTTGATTTACACATTCAACTAGGGAGTTTTTTTATGTCTCCTTGGTGTAGCTATGGCCAGATGCTAAGGGAATAAAATTACCACCAACAATCGCCCCCAGTCTTTATTTTCCACGAGTGGAATACGAAGAGTATATCCTTTCTTAAGATATTTCAGTTTTCTACCTTAGTTGAGGATGGACTTTGTAAAAATTAAAAAAGAGAGTGTAGCTTCAGCCATGGCTCTTGTTGGTATCGCCAGTTCTTGATGCTATGGCTTCATCCTTGGTGAGTCTCATTAGCATTAGCGGGCCGCATCTTTTAGATGAACTCTTGGGCTTGAACTTTATGGCATAATCTAAGCTTTATCGTCTTCAGCCCATTACCGATAGGGTTAAGTAGGCAGGAAAACAAAGAGTCTTGGTCATTTTCATCTTTTCATCTGTCTTCTCATAGTCAGTGGTAAAGGCCCAACGAGCTAGTGAAGATGGCTCGACAGAACTTACAGCCAAGAAGAAAAAGGCTGGAGTTCTGCAAAAGGAGTCAGAGGCCAGGGGTCGTGAGGTCAGGGAGCTCAAGGAGGCGTTACTGAAGGCCCAAGGAGAGGCAACTCATCTCGCTGCCCTAGTGGAGGCTAAAACCAAGGAGGCGGACATGGCTATAGCCAAAATGGAGATGGCCAAAGGCATTGCAGAAGTGAGGGCCAACTGGGAAATGGCCGAGGACTTCTTGACTGGGGCGCACAAAGACTGGCCTTTGGCCAATTTCGATTTTAGAGGTCCAAGAAGTGCTCCGCATGGAGGCCTCAACTAAGGGTAAGATCGCTCCTCTGATGGAGGTGACACTGGTATCTCTGGCTAAGGGCGTTCCTGATTTCCCAAGCCCTGAGGCCTCTCCTCCAACAAACCCCCCCCTCCCCCCGAAGAAGAGAATAAGGAAGAAGAAGACGCCCCTGAGGTGTAAAATCATTTTCTTTTATTTTGGTATGTAGGCGTTGGCTCTGGCCAACGTCATTGTCCAGCTTGTAAGGGCCCCTTCATGGGCATTTAACTCTTTTGGGCATTCGTGCCCTTGAACTTGTCTCTGGGCCGGAAGGCCTTTAAATTTTTTTGGGTCGTTGAGGCCCAAAAATTTTAATCTCGATAGGCCCCTAGGGCTTTTTATTCCATTTTTTGTTTGGCTTCTTTTTCTCCTTTCATCCCTTCGACCTTTTATCGTTCGATCATCTTCTTAGTCTATTGCTTCGGTAGGCATACTCTTTCGAGGAGACGTCAAATGAATATCGAGGTCTTAGTGAATTGCAACAGCTGCCTTTGTTACAGATAGTTTTGCATTGAACTGTCTCCAAACTAGTCTGCATTGTATGGATTTTTGCCATGGTTAGGAGCTTGTCCGCATTGCATGGACCATGGTTAGGAGCTTGTCCGCATTACATGGATTTTTTAAAACCGGCTTGTTAGCCTTGGCGGGTCTAGGGCTATACCCTATTTCCCCCCAAATAGGAAGTCGCAAGCATCATTGATTCTTGCGGCTCTCTCTGTTTGGATTTCCCGATTATCCTTAGTTATTACTAACCTAAGTTTTCGTGGTCAACCAGGTCCACAACATTTAGGTTCGGTCTAGTTATTTCATGAGGTGTTTAATTTATACCGGTTTTTTCTCTAAAAAGAATCGCTTTGCTAATAAATCTCTCTTTCAGTGAAAATCAAATTTTATTCTAGACTTGCTCTTGCATCATGGACAGTCAAATATGAAAAAACCAAAATCATTAATAAAATCAAAATCTCCCTAGCTAGGGCCCCATAGTTTGTTGGGCGCCATTGTATAGGGGTTTGTTTACCTCGATCGATCCCCGTGCTCTTGTTAGGTTTGTCTCTTGCCTGTGGCCTTGCCCCCTGATCGGTATGCGGCATTGTTCTTCGAGGGCTGCTTTCTTTGTGCAATGACTCAGCAGAGATTTCCACGGTTACGACCATTGAGTGGGGGCTTTGGGGAGATGTCTTTGAGGGTCGTATGGTAGGATGAGCGAGCGCGTTCTTGATCTCCTCTCATTTCTCCGACCCTCCAAGGCGTTGGGATCTTCAAAGATTGGTGTAGTGTAGATGGAAAGACCTTCATATCATGTATCCAACGCCTCCCCATTATTGCGTTGTACGCCGAAGGACAATCAATAATGAGGAATTTGGTCTTTTGGTTGATACCACCGATGTATACTGGTAAAGTTACCTCTCCGATGGTTTGCTTCACTTCACCATTGAATCTGATTTGAGAAGTGGATTTTCTGGGTGATCTCCTCTTCGTCTAGTTCTAAGCCTTCGAAGGCATTAGTGAAGATTATATTAGTTGAGCTACCATTGTTGATAAGGATATGCCTCATAAGGCAGTTCGCAACCTTTAACGATATCACCAGGGCATCATGGTGCAGAGTTATCACTTCTTCTTCGGTGTTGGTGGAAAATCTTAATACGCCATCTTTTCCTTCTTTGTCAATTGCCATGGCATCTATCCCCTGGTTGATCTTCGCAGCACGAGTGCTTCTCTTGGCTGCGGATATTTTCACTCCGCTTACCTCTGATCCTCCACTGATGAACTCGATGACATGATATTGCCTTGAGTCAGACTTTAGCCCCTTGGGGATGTCATTCTTGGTTTATTCATGAATGAGCGCCTTTGCTTTATCCAAGAGAAACTCTTGTAGGTATCCCTTCCTGAGCAATTCATTCACTTTGAACCTTAGCTGGACGCAATCTTCCGTTAGGTGACCATGGTCACTGTGAAAATCGCACCATTTGGATGTGTCTCTCTTGTGTTGAGGGGCCCGCGTTTTCAGTGGCCACTTGACTTTTCCTAACAAGTGTCCTAGCTGGGTCACTATTTCAGCTAGGATATCATCATGTTGGACATGTCGGCCCAGGTCATGGGCACATACTTCTCGTGCTCTGCTTTTGCTAAGGGCTTCAGCCATCCTTTGAGGCCACCTTTCGTGGAGTTTCAGAGCCAGGTTTAGTGTTAGGTTTATCTTCCCTGGTGATCTTCAAATGACCATGCACCTTGGGATTGTTTTTGTACGCTTGTTGGGTTTGATAGGCTAAGTCTTCCTCCCACTTAATTTGGGCCCAAGCTTTGGAGAATACATCCTCCATAGTGTTGCAGGGATATTTGGTGAGGTCCTTGTATATGTCACCGTCGACCAGTAGTCCTTATCTGAAGGTTGAGATGGCCGTGGAGGTGACACATTTAGGAACCGACGCTTTCTCTTTGTTAAATCGGTGGAGGTACTCCTTCAGGCTCTCGTCTGGGGCGTTTCTTGATTCGGTAGAGATCATCATAGGTTGTCTTAGAATTCGGTTGCTAGCGAACTGCTCAATGAAGCAATCTATTAGCCTAGCAAAGGAGTCAATGGCGCCTCTGGCCAGGTTAGAGTACCACAATAGTGCTGGGACTTTGAGGGTTGCTCCAAATCATTTGCACATAAAAACTTCCAAATGCTCATAGCTAATAGGGGCGGTGAGCATGCGTTGGCGATACTGCGAGATGTGAAAATCTGGATCAACAATCCCATCCTATAGTGTCATGATCGGCCAGGCGAACCTCTTAGGGACTTCGTTAAGAGAGATAACATCGACGAAGAGCGTATCCGCGTAGGAGTTGGGAGCGCTCTTGATAATCGATTATGCTACTCCCGACATATGCTTCATCATATTCTCCATGGCTTCTAGCCTTCTCGCCAGCATGACTTCTAAACGAGGGGCCTCGTTAATGTTTTCATCGTGGGATTGGCTAGGGCCGTTATGATGGTGAGAGCCAGGGGTTCGGGTTAGCCCTGAGCTTGGAGTTTTGAGCCTCCTTAGCGACTTTCGTCGGTGTTTCATCTAGTGGCTGCATCGATGTGACTTTCTTTTTGAACCTAGCACGTCTTCCGTCGTCAACGTTGGGTGTATGAGCATCTTTCTTTGTCGCCGAAGCTTTGAGAGTCCCGTTCTCGTCTTCCAGCTCCTTCTGTCGAGCTTTGTTTTGTCTCAGCTTTTCCGCGATAAGCTCATACTCTTGAAGTTTTGTCGCAATCGCCGCGTCGTCAGCTATTTCGGGTGCTACCTCCTCGAGTTGAGTCTCAGCTACTTCCTCGGACATGGATTCAAGGTTTTTGCTATTCTCTAGCTCGGAGGAGCTGCTTGATTCGCTCATCTTCATTCTTTTGTTCTTGTTGAAATCTCACTCTCCTTCTAACGCCAAATTGTTTGGGAGGTTTTTTTTGGTGATCCTCGATGGAGAAGTACAAGAACAAAGAGTGTTTGGGATGAGTCAAAGAGATGTAAAACGATTTTTTATTGATTATTGTTCAAAGAGATCGATTACAATGTATTTGTTTGTGTATGAAGTCTCAGATCCATGAACTAGGGTTCTTCCCCTTGTATTTTTAGTTTTTGAATAAGAGTATTTCCATATTTCTTTATGGATAACTTCTATTTTTGTGTATATCTATTTTGTCCCTATCTCTTAAGATTTAAATCGTATAAGGGGGATATTCGCTCTACCTCGACTATGACCTTGGCTTGGCGGTGTGTCCTCGGCTATGGTCTTGGTTTACACATTCAACTAGGAAGTTTATTTATGTCTCCTTGGTCTAACTATTGTCAGACGCTAAGGGAATAAAATTACCCCCAACATGCATTATGACATAAACCGGAAAGAACCTTGGTACATAATACAAAGAGACAGGGCCTTAGCGAATCACCCTGTCATGTTAATCTTCAAGAAGGAATTCTGGATGGCTTAATGCAAATCCATCTACTACAAAGGCTACTACTACAAATCACTAAGACCACAATATCAATTCGACACCTCGTCGATAGAATATGTCTGCCAGGACAGAAACTGAGAAGATGGTAAAACGATAAAGGATTGGAAGAATGAAAGCAGGAAAAAGAAGTCAAAGAAAATACTAAAATAAAGGTCATAAGACCTACCAAAGTTGAATTTTTTTGCCACAAGGGTCGAGATAGTTTTAAGGCCTTCCGACCTAGGATAAGATTCAAGGGCACGAGGGCCTAGAGATTTCAAATGCCCACGATGGAGCCCTTACAAGTCAATCAATGGCGTTGGCAGCAGCCAACGCCTAAACATCAAGATAAAAAAAATAATCTTACGCCTCAGGGGCGTCTTTTTCTTCTTCCTTCTTCTCTTCAGGGGGTTCAGTGGAGTAAAGGTCGGTGGAGTAGAAGCCTTAAGATCTGGGAAATCAGGATGACCAATGGTCAGGGATACCAATGTTACCTCCATGGAAGGAGGCATTTCACCTTTGATGAGTGCATCCATGCGTAGCACTGGTTAAGAAGTTCTTGGCCATTTCCCATTTGACCTTTACCTCAGCAATGCCTTCGCCCACATCCACCTTGGACACAACTAGAATCCGTGATCAACAGTACTAGCCTTTGGTGAGTTTCATGAACTCGTTGGGCACAAGGCCTCCGGGCACACCTGCCTGTTTGGACATTTAGTCCCTCGGCACGTAGCCTTTTTGATACTTTGTGTCTTAGTTTTTGCTAGCTTTATTGTGACCGACCGATTTTTGAGTTTTTCTATGAGCCGCGTGCTTGAATGGACAGGAGGACACATGTTCCATTAGCTTTGCTAACTCATAGTTTTGATGCATTGCATCTACCACCATTAGGAGTCTGTCCGCATTTCACCATGGCTTTTTAACCATGGCTTTTAGGAGCCCGTCCGCATTAGATGGACCATAGTTAAGAGCTAGCCCGTATTGTGTGGTTTTTTTTCTTTTGGTGGGCTTACAGCCTTGGTGGGCACAAAGCCTTAGTGGGCACAAGGCCTTAGTGGGTTTCTAAAGAGTTTTCTAAAGATAGTGTATATCATTTTTCTCCAAAGGAAATCGTTTTTCTTTTCTTTCAAGAATGTATTTCAATTCCCGTAGTTTCTTTTATAAAATAATATCTGGGAGCTTTTATTACATAATTTAAATTTTAGAAAAACGAGGGTCATCTCATGGCTGAGAAAGAATGTCAAGGCTAACGCCAAGGCTTCTTACCTAAAAGTGGTATTTTTTGAGGTGGAGGGCGTTCCCACTGTTTGGTTACTCTCTCCCATGCATGTCTTGTAGTCTGTAAGCTCTGACATTTCGTATCTCTATGATCTTGTAAGGTCCTTCCTAGGTTGGGGCTAGCTTCCCAACGGCTTTGTCCTTGGTGTTATAAAACACTCTTCTCAGGACCTAGTCTGCTTGCTAGAAATTTCGCGTTCTGACCCTTTTAATTTTAGCTTTTGGCTACTTCTTGTTGATAACACCAGTTAAGCATCATCGCCGCATACCTTTTTCAGGTCTTGGTCTAAGGCCATCAAGTCGTTATTAGCTTCCTCGTCGTGGCAAAGAATTCTGGCTGTTTTTACGCTTATCTCTGCGGGAATAACTGCCTCTGTGTCGTAGACCATGGAATATGGGGTTTCGCCGGTGGCAGACTTAGTGGTCGCTCGATATGCCCATAGTACACCAGGGAGTTCATCGACCCATAATCTTTTTTTTGCATCCAACTTTTTTTTAGCATGTTGATGATTGTTTTATTAGTTGGTTCTGCTTGGCCATTTGACTGTGGATGACGGGGTGTGGCGAAGCTGAGTTTAATCTCCCACATCTTACGAAAATCCTTGAAAGCATTGCTCTATGAATTAGGGCCCGTTGTCCTAACCTGCAAATGATTCTCTTCCATAGGAAATTTTGTATCTGGACGTTAGTGATTTGGCTCAATGCTTCTGCTTCCACCCACTTGGTGAAGTAATTCGTCATCAATAGCGAATTTTCCAACTATATCCATGCCCCACTTCGCAAAAGGCCATGATGTACCTATTGGCTTCAAATTCTCGGGAGAGAGCTTAGACACTGGAGCATATATTTGGCATTGCTTGCAATTATGTGCATAAATTTTTGCATTGTTAGGTAGCGTTGGCCAATAGTATCCTGCTCTCTGTGTTCTTAGGGCGAGGCTCTTGCCCTCAAGTGTGATCCGCAAGTGCCTTCATGGAGTTCTTCTAAAGCGAGCCTCACATTGGGCCACCCATGACATCTTAGCAGTGGTGCCCCGAAGGATCGTTGGTAGAGGTTTTCACCGACTAGGCAATATTTTGTAGTTTGCTGTTTGATTTTGACGCATTCGGTTTTGAGTTCTGGTAGGATCCCATTCTTGAGATATCCTATTATCGCTGTTCTCCAGTCGTATGCTGACTTAATTGACCCTTGGGTCATGCCATCGCCTGCTTCAACTTCCGCAACAAGCACTTCTTTAACAATGGCAGGCCATTGTATCATTAGCAAGGGGATATCGAGACTCTCGGTGGTTTGCATTTCAGATCCAAGGTTAGCCAATGCGTCAGCTTGGCTATTTTCCTCTCGTGGGATTTGGTGCAGTCTGCACTCTTCTAAATCTGCTACGAGTTCCTTGGCCATCACAAGGTATTTGGCCATGGTTGCGTCCCTGGCTTGATAGTCACCTAGGATCTGGTTGATGATTAATTGCGAGTCGCTATGGATAACGATCTTTCGAGCTCCCAACTCCTTTGCTAATGCGAGCTCAGCTATAAGGGCCTTGTATTCAACTTCGTTGTTTATAGCTTTGAAATCGCATCAGACTGCTCGAGATGCTTCTCTCCATGGGGTGAGGTCAATACGATTCCAAGGCCTGTTCCCCCAGCGTTGCTAGAACCATCTACGTGAAATGTTCATTCTCCATATGATCTTATGGCTTGGAGAGTTTGTACCTCCTACTTCACCAACAAATCCATAGTGGGTGCAAATTCTGCTACGAAATCTACCAGCACCTGGGTTTTTGTAGCGGTAGCTGGTCTGAAGACTACATCATACTCCTCCAGCTCTACGGCCCACTTGGCTAGCCTTCTTGACACTTTATGCTTGTGCAGAACGACTTTGATAGGGGTTGAGGTTACTAGCACAATTGTGTGTGCTTGGAAGTACGGTCTTAGTTTTCGGGCGGCTACAATCAAGGCTAAGGCTAATTTCTCCAGGTGATTGTATCGTGTCTCGGCATCCAGAAGCGGTTTGCTAATGTAGTATACAAGGTGTTGGATGGTAGCTTCTTTTCTTACGGGAACACCACTAATATCGTGATTGGAGATAATTAGATACAATAGCAGGGTCCTTGTCTTTAAGCTTAGATAGCAATGGTGGTGTGAACAGGTATTCTTAAAGGGCCGTCAAGGTTTCTTTGCACTAGTCGTCCCATACGAACTCCTTTCCCTTCTTCAGGGCTTCGAAGAAGGGGTGCGACTTGTCTGATAGCCTTGATATGAGCCTGCTAAGAGCTGCCATTCTTCCTATTAGTTTTTGAATGTCCTTGAGAGTTTGTGGCATTGGGATCCTTAGGTTCGCTTTTATCTGCTTCAGATTAGTTTCAATTCGTTGATGGGTGACGATATATCCTAAGAACTGCCCGGAACTGACGTCGAAGGAGCACTTGGTCGGGTTGAGCTTCATCTTATATTTCCAGAGCGTGTTGAAGGCTTGGTGTAGATGTAGAATATAGTCTTCTGCTAGTAAAGATTTTACTAGCATATCGTCGATGTACACCTCCATAGTTTGACCAATATGCTCGGTAAACATCTGGTTGACCAGCCTTTGATAGGTGGACCCGACATTCTTGAGGTCAAAGGGCATAACTTTATAGCAATAGATCCCTTAGGACGTCGTGAAAACCATCTTCTCGTGATCACTAGGGTGCATCAAAATTTGATTGTACCCACTGAAAGCGTCCATGAAACTCATGAGCTAGTGCCTTGCGGTGGTGTCAACCAACTTATCGATGTGTGGGAGAGGGAAAGGATTCTTGGGACAAGCCCTGTGAAGTCGATACAAACTCTCCATTTCCCATTCTTCTTTCTTACGACTACCACCTTGGCTAATCAATCGGGATATCGTACTTCTCGTATGAATCCTACCTCGAGGAGGTTGCTTACTTCCTTATTGACGATGATGTCTCTTTTTGGGGCGAATTTCCTTCTTTTCTGCTTCACCGGTGGGTGGTATGGGTCGACCATTAGTCTGTGCGAGATGATGCTAGGGTCGATCCCTGGCATATCCACATGCGACTAGGCAAAGCAATCTTGGTTAGATAAAAGGAAACCTATCAGCCTTTCCTTTAAGTCTAAGGAGAGACGTGAACCGATCTTTAGTCTCCTGGTGGAATCACCTTCGACCAAGGGGAATTCATCTAACTGTTTGATCTTTAGTTCTTTATCGTTAGTGTGACCTTCGCCAAAGCGTTGGTGTGCTTTTAAGGGTAATCTCGTAGAAAGACCTAATATCTTGCAACTCTCCTTTGATTTATCCTACTCTCCATGGGGTCGGGAATTTCATGACTTGATGCAGGGTGCTGGGGACGCCCTTTATCGCGTGGATCCATGGTCTTCCCATGATAGCGTTGCATGCTGATGGACAATCTACGATGGCGAATCTGGTTCGTTGGTGGACTTTCGCTCCCCATACAGTTAGGATGACTTCCCCGATTTTTTGGATTGTCTCTCTGCTAAAACTGACCAGGACGCTTGATCTTCGTACGATGTCTGAATCTGGATTCCCCAGTTCCTTTGCGGCTTGCGCAAAAAGAATATTGGTCGAGCTTTCGCTATCGATAAGGACCCTTCTAACAATGCAGGAAGCCATAGTTAGGGATACAACTAAGGCATCATGGTGAGTAGGCTGTCCCTTGTCGCAACCAAAGGGAGTGAAGGATACTCCTGTCTTTGTTAATGCTTCGCTCTTCAATTCCCTTGAAAGGAAAATGACTCCTTGTAGGGGATGGGCCCCTGCCTTTGTATGGTCCTCTAACCCTTGTGAAATTGAGTTGATCACCATAGTACGCTTAGGTGATTCTGGGGCCGATTCCTCTGAGGGCTCGGGGTGACTAGACTAGCGTTGCTGGGTTACTTCGGTACTCCTTTTGTCAATAAAATCCTTGAGAAGGCCCTTTTCTAGGAGGCTTTTTACCTCTCGCCTTAGCAGAGCACAATTCTTCGTTTGATGGCCATAGTCTCGATGGAAACCGCACCATTGGGCACTACCTCCTTTAGTGTAGATGGGAGATTGTGGCCTAGGTGGCCATGTGACGTCTCTGATGAAACGCCTTAATTGCGCAACTACTTCTACTGGAGCCGTGGTCAATATATCTTCAATTGGCTTAGGTTAAGCCACATGCTCCTCTTTGTTGGCCACTAAAATGGGCTTACCCCAAGGATTGGCAGGTTTTCTATTGTTTCCTCCAGCTCCCGTTTGGCCTTGGGGTCAGTCCGCCTGTCTGCTAAGGGCTTTGTCTTGGTTGGAAATCTTAGGACTAGCCTTTAGAGCTACGTGAGCTTGATAGGCAGGTTCCTCTTCCCACTTTATCTGCGCCCAGACCTTAGAAAGGACTTCTTACATCGTATGGCAAGGGTATTTAGTGAGGCCTTTGTAAATTTCACTATTGACCAACAACCCTTGCCTGGAAGCTGAGATAGTTATAGAGGTGAAGCAGTTAGGCACCGATACCTTTTCTTCGTTTAATCGCCAGACGTATTCCTTCAGACTCTCATCTTCTCGTTGTTTGACTCTTTAGAGGTCGTTAGAGGAACGTCTCAGAGTACGGCTGCTAGCGAGATGCTCGATAAAGCGATCTGTTAGCGTCGCGAAGGAGTCAATGGAGCTGTTGACCTGGTTGGAGTACCACAGTAGTGCTGGGCCTGTGAGGGTTGCTTCAAATCCTTTGCACATACAGACTTACAAGTGCTCATAGCCGATAGAGGCGATGAGCATGCGTAGCGATTCTGGGCTATATGCGTGTCAGGGTCGGAGGTTCCATCGTACAGGGCCATGGTTGACCAAGTGAATCTCTTAGGAACTTCGGTAAGAGCGATGGCACCGATGAATGGTGTGTCGACGTAGGAGTTAGGGGCGCTCTTGATGATTGGTAGAGCCACCCCTGGCAGACGCTTGATCATGTTCTCCGTAGCTTCTAACCTTTCTGTTAGTATGGCTTCCAGACCATGGCCCTTTTTAGCGCTTCCTTCTTGAAGTTTGCTAGGGCCGTTTTTATGGTTGAAGCCAGGGGTTCAGGTCAGACCCGACATTAGAGTTTGATACACTCGCACCTCTTTTGCGGCCATTATCGGTGTCTCGTCCTGCGACTGCATTGGTGGAACCTTCCTCTTGAACCTGACACGTTTTTCATCGCCTTCGGTGCCTGTGTCAGATGTCTGAGTGCTTTTCTCTATCGCCGAGGCTTTGAGAACCGCGTTCTCATCTTACAACTCCTTCAGTCGAGCTTCGTTCTGTCTTAGCTTTGCCACGATCAACTCGTACTCTTGAAGCTTCGCCGCGATCACCGCATCATCAGCTATCTCGGGTGCTATTTCCTCGGATGTGGATTCGAGGTTTTTGATACTTTCTGGCTCGAAGGAGCTGCTTGATTCGCTCATCTTCGCTCTTTTTTTCTTGTTGAAATCTCTCCCTCCTTCTCGTGCAAACTGTTAAGGGGTTTTGGTGATTCTCGATGGAGAAGAACAAGAATAATGGATATCGAAGGTTTTGAGAGATGAAGCGAAGAGATGTAAAACGATTCTTCTTTATTTATGAATAAGATAACGCTTACAAGTATTTGTGTTTATGTCAAAGGTATCGGATCCCTAAATTAGGGTTCTCCTTTTTGTATTTATAGTTTTCGAATAAGAGTATTTCCATATTTTTTTTATGGATAACTTCTATATTAAATCTATCTACACAATAAGGAATATTTCCCTAATTCATTAAGGTAGTTGTCCTTATCTCTTAAGATTTAAATCGTCTAAGGGGGATATCTGTCATACCCTGGCTATGACCTCGGCTTAGTTGTGTGTCCTCGGCTATGACATTGGTTTACACATTCAACTAAGGAGTTTTTTATATCTTTTTGGTCTAGCTATGGCCAGACGCTAAACGAATAAAATTACCCCCAACAATGTTTACCTTAAAAGAATTTAATTTTAAATTTCTTTGAGATAGTATTAAGTCTTGATTGTTTGTGATGTCTAAATTATATCTTAGTTTTAGTTTTAAAATTTTTAAATTTTTAATCATTTAAGATCTTTTAGATAATAATTTCCTAAAATGGAAAAACTAATTTCTTAAAGTTTTCTATAATTTTCAGGTAAAACCCAAAACAAGAATTTCCAAAAACACTACTACGAGACTATATAATTATAATATTTGTATAAACTGTATTTTGGACAAATATATCCTTATCTACACTTCTTACTCGCTTAGGAAAATGTGTATGTCTATTTTAGTTTTGAATTTTCTTGAAAAGTGAGAGTTGCATTTCTGTTCAATAAGAAAGAGGATTTGTGGTTTTTGATAAACAAAACCAACTTTATCAGTTATGTGAAGAGAAAAATGCTGATATAACCACTAAACCCTTACCCTTTTTTTCCCAATTTTACTGTAATTCTTTTCTTTCTCTGATTTTTTCAAAAAAATATGCATCTACAAGATGGGTCTTTGGCGATTTGGAGATTCGATTCAAATCACGAGGATTTGTTTGGAGAATTTCTCACAGTAACGTACGTTTTGCTTTCTGAGCGTAATCAAAATGTGTTGTTCTTGATTTTTAAATTTCTTTGATGATTTTTTTGTTATAAGGATTTTCAAATTTTAATAAAAATCAAAGTTTTACAAAGCCCTGAGGCTTAATCTTGGAAGCCCAAGTATTTAAAAGTTACAACCTCAAAAGAATTTGGAAAAGAACTAAGTCAAACCAGATTTTAACCAGAGAGTAACAAGATTGTTCTAACATAACTAGAAAAACGGTTATTGAAATACTTAATTTGCCAACCAACTTCTTCTACCTATCTTTAAGACACCGATGATGGAGAGATGAAATGAACTAGGGTTTTTAAGGTGTCGTTGAGAGCCATAGCTGCAACAGTTTTGAAGATAGAGAAGCATGTGTGTCACAGATACTCAGAGCTTTGTCTCATATCAGCCTATCTATTCTGTGAATGATTATGTCAACCGATTGGGAAGTATTGCGATGAAGTCTATGATTCTGCTCTGTCCACAGAAAGTAGATAGCTGCCTGCCATACCAAAGTTAGTAGACTCTTTTGTGTTTTACTTCCGTTGAGAGAGAGCATGCCTTGAAGATTTGTTCCCCAATTCCTGGATCCATGAAATTTACATCTCTGAGAGAGCCGATGCCATAAAGACCAGCTGAAAACAAAGTTGAAGAGTAGATGATCTCTGGTTTCATTCTCTATGCCGCAAAGAAGACAAATGGGTTCACTTGAAGTCCCCAAGCATGCAATCTATCCCTAGTTGGGCATCGATTCAGTATGAACAACCATGAGAGAAATCGATGCTTTGGGATAGTCCAAGAACACCAGACTAAGCCTTTCCAAGGGCCAAGAGGAGCGTGTGGTTTGATTAGAGAGTATAGGTACCCTGTCTGGTGATTCTTTTGAGAAACATTACTTTCCGCAATCCATTCGTAGTTGTCTTCCTCGTTTGATAGGGAGATTTTCGAGAACTCTATATGTAACCTCACTTGCTTTTTCGATCATGCAAGTGGAATAAACCATTGAGAACCATCCCAAAGATTGGAGACCTTTCATCTTAGTGGGATACCCAACTGTCGAGGCCCTTCAGGAGCAAAGAAAGAAGAGAGCTTACCGTAAGAAGACTAGTTATCTTCCTAGAAGCTACAGTTTCTTCCATTCCCTAAGGAAAGTTTGATTCGGGATAGACTGTTTCACTGAGCCACAGAAGTTTTTCTACCAGCCATGGGAACTTCTGTTTTTCTTATATTCGCCAATAATTGTCTAAGAACCCTCCAAGGTAATTATGCTTGAACCAAGCTACCCACACCGACCCTGCTTTAAAAAAGAACATCCATATGAGCTTAAGCATTGTGGCTTTATTCTAGTGCACCAAGCTTCTAATCCCTAAACCTCCTTCCTCTTTGGCCAAGGTACATGTCTCTCATGCTACTCTCGCTGTAAATTGCCCTTTTGATACTCCTTTCCATAGGAAGGCATTTGACATTGATTCGATTAACCTTACACAACTTTTTAGAAGAACAAAGGATGAGCACCAGAAGTTGCTGATGCCTGAGATTGTTGTGGAGAGTAATTGGAGCCTTCCTACAAAGGAAAGCGATTTTGTGGACCAGCCTGAAAGTTTTGATTTAATTCGTTATAGCAGAGGGGCACAATCAACTGGACTTAGTTTTTTAGAGTTCAAGGGGAGACCAAGGTAGCGAATGGGTAAAATTCCATGTGCCAGTCCAACTTCAAACTCTTTGATGATTTTTATTATGTTCTACACAGATTTGGTGGAGCCATTCGAGAATAGTGAAATTAATGGCAGAGGGTAGGAAGGATGATGAGAAGAAATTGGTTAGGCTTTGGATGATTTCCTCTCCTAGGATATCCCATGATTCTTTGTAGAAGGTTGAGGTTAATCCATCTGATCCAGGTGATTTATTGGCATTGAGTTTTAGGACAACTTTGAAAATCTCTTCTCTGGTGGGGGTGGAAGTCATAGATTATTTTAGATGGTTTGGGAAATTAAAGGAGAGAAGGTCTTTTAGGGCTTGAAGGGAACATGTAGTGGGGGTAAGGGTGACATGTGTTTAATGGCTTTGAAATGATTCACTGCAATTAAGCTCATTTCTAAGGGATCAGAGATTGGTTGGCCAGAAGGAAGGGTAAAGAATCTGATGGCATTGAAGAAGTTTCTTGCTTGAGAAAGTATGTGGAAGTAAGTAGTGTTTTGATCTCCCTTTTTTAGCCATTGTATCCTTGACTTCTATCTGAAATAAGCCTCTTCTATTTGTTTTTGAAAACCTAGATTCTGAATAAGGTCTTTTCTTGTTCGAGCATGAGCTGAGAAGGATTCAAAAGAGCCTGTGCCTGCACATGATTTAACAGAGTGTTAGTTTCTCTCAGTCTAATTTGAATTTGCCTGAAATTTTCTCTGTTTAGTTTTTTAGTTCTCCTTTGATTAGTTTCTGTTTGAAACTAATGGAAGTTAAACTTGGAACTTGGGGACAAGAATTTCCAGGCTTCATCCAAGCTGTCATAATTGTTGCAGCAAAATTGGGATGCTTGGTTAGATAGTTGTAGATTTTGAAGGGTCTGGATCCAGCTTGAGGTAGGGGGCAAGAGAGAGAGAGGTTAGACATGGTGAATGATCTGAGATGTCTGGAGCCAAAAATGTGGCAAGGATGTCTGGGGTAAGTGGATAACCATAAGTCATTTACCAACAATCTCTCCAGTTTCTTTGCTACAGGAGAAGTTGGTTGTGTATTATTTCTTTGCTATAACATGGTTCATAGTATTTTAGGTCAAAAAATGTCTAGTTGGAGTAGGCAATCTTGTAGAGCTGACATAGGAGGGGTTGGATGATTTACATGAACTAAAGTGTGCTCTCTAGGATGGGTAATCTAGTTGAAGTCACCACCATAGCTCATTTCGTTAATCGTCAAGATTAGAGGCATATATTGTAGTAAAATAAAACCTATGACCTCGTGATATGCTTATCTCGCAGGTCATTGATTCTTTGCTCTGATGAAGAAGGTTAACATGGGCCGGAGGTTTCCATATAATGATGATTCTCCCATCATCATCACTCTCGTGATTTGAAGTGAAGGACAAACAATGAAAAACCTTACTCATAATCTGGTTCATACTGTGTTCTTTAACATAATTTTCAAGGATTGCTCCAAAAGGTCGCTTATGTAGGCCAAGCCAACTAGCATAAGGTTTGTGTTTTTCCTGGCTATTTAGGCTTCAGATATTCCAAAAAAACTTTTTTATATACATGACAAAAGGTTTTTTTTTTTGGGGGGGGGGGAGGAGGTTAGAGTAGGTTAGGAAACACCCCTTAAGGAGGGGTTCCAGGTAG
This sequence comes from Anastatica hierochuntica, assembly GCA_900406275.1. Taxonomy (NCBI): domain Eukaryota; kingdom Viridiplantae; phylum Streptophyta; class Magnoliopsida; order Brassicales; family Brassicaceae; genus Anastatica; species Anastatica hierochuntica. The sequence goes on along the minus strand of OVAN01001130.1, from coordinate 22,916 downwards.
ATGGTTTGGATGATTGGGGATAATAGAAGGTTTAGAAGGGTTTGAGGGGTTGGAGAGGGCCTCTTGGGCGGGGAAAGAGGTAGGGGGAAAACTAAGAATTGATGATTGGGTTGTGGAGGTTCTGGTATGATTGGGGTTTCTAGGACAGAGAAGGTGTTTGAGGTAGAGATGAAATGGCTTTGGTTATGGGCTTGGTTAGGCCCTTTGGTAGTGGGATGATAGGAGGATTTTGTTTAGTTTCATGACTGAGGATGTGACCCTTTTGGAGGCTGATGGGAGGAGGGAAAGAGTAGGGATTCAGGTATAGTGTTTAAGGGAGGAGGGATAGAAGAGGAGGATCCAGGAGGAGGAGAAGAGGAGTCTGAAGAGATGGAAGGGTCTACAGGTGGTATAGGGGAGTCTTTAGAGGTAGAGGGTGCTTGGGGATCTTTAGGAGGAATGAAGGTTTTGGGGTCTTCAGTGGAGCTGGTGGAAGTATCTTTTGCAGGTCCAGTTTCCTTTTCTTTTCCTTTATCTTTGTTCTTATGCAGGTTGTCTTTGTTTCGTGGTTTTGAGATCCAAGAGGGAGGAAGGAGGGGACAATATCTGATTATGTGTCCCAACTCTTGATAGTGGGAGCAGGTTGGGCGGGTTCAAGGGTAAGATACCTCAACTGTTACGATTTCACCATTTTCCCTTTCAAGTTCCACATACGATGGTAAGAGTTTTGTAAGATCCACTTTCGCTTTTACATGTGGTTCATGGATATTGATTAGTTTGATAGTATACTCATATGCTTCTTTTGGGTGGCCAATCAAACCTGCAACTAAACTCAGACCCTTGTTGTGCCTCAGGTTGAAAGGAACTCCTTTCAGATGAGCCCAAATGGGAATGGAGTTAAGTTCCAGAGGAGTGGTGTTATTCGAGTTCCAAGGACTTTCTAGGAAAAGACTTTCTCCTATATACCATAGTTTCTTCTCTAGGATTTGGTTCCTGAGAGTGTCATTTGGGATCCTCACAAATATAGAGCTATTGATGGAATTGAGACGGATTTCAAGCCTTTTATCTGTTCTCCACATACTACTCAGGAAATTGTAGATATGGTAATGGGAGGGGGTCTTCCCTTGAATCTGCAGACAATGAATGCCTCAGCATGTCATCACCTTCTTAGAAAATAGAGTTAGGCATGAGGATTCTATGTTTTCCATTAGGAGAGATAGTTGGATTTGCAAGCCTTTGTAACTTCCTGCTTGTGGCTCTTTTGACTTGCTCAGCCCAAGTTCTGGTTGGGGGGGGGGGGGAATGGTTGAAGGATTAATCAAAGGGATATTCTGAGTAGAAGCTGATGGGTTTGGGAGTATACTAGAAGAGGGGGGAGTTTGGTGAGGTAAAGTTGTAGAGATTAAGGTAGGAGGGATTGCTGCAGAGGTGGAGTGGGTTGAGGACAGGGATGGAGAAGAGGATAGGTATAGCGATGAGCTAGTGAAGTTGAGTATGGTAGAAGGAGAGATTGAGGCTAAAGATGGGAGGAGTAGGATGCTTTGAGGTTTGGGATGAGAAGAGGGAGATGCAAACTGTGAGTTAAGTTGGTTAGGGTTTGGTACTATAGCAAAGGGGAAATTTGTAACTGTGGGAAAGATTGGAGTAGACTGTTGATGAACCACTACTGGCCTGGAGATATGGTGATTCTTTAGTGCAATTACAACATTTTTCAGGTTTAGTTGGAGAGGAGGTAGGAGAGGAAGTCGAAGGGGGTAGGGGGAGGGAGGAGGAGATGGGGGATAAAGGTTGAAAATTTAAGATGTGTGCTGGGTGATTCGGGTCAGGAGGGTCAGGTGGTACCAGAGCGTTCAGTGAGGAGCTGCTACCAGAGACGACAGACGAAGGGGGAAGGATGGAGGAGCGGTCGCCGGAGAACCAAGAGTTCACTTCCATTGCAAAAAAATTTAATATAGAAAATATTAATTTAATAGGAGTAGAGAAGCTCGTTAATGACAAGATCCCGCTCATGAAACTCGTTGAGCACTTGGACGACGGTAAGGATCCTCCAAGAAGGTGGGTTTAGCTGGGAAAGACATATGTTGAAGTCTTCTGAGACTTTCCTCACCAAGGCCGGTATCGTACCCCTGATTCCGACCTCGAAATAGCCTTCATATATGGCTATCTCATCTCCTGGTCATTCAGAAGCCCTCTCGTCTTTCCCAGGCACCCTCAAACGGACACTTTCTCCGATGGAATACTGCTGCAACCACTCTTCCAAGATCTCAGAGCTCACATTAGAAAGAGGGCCGACCTTCAGAAGCTCTGGACCCGTAGCGGATCGCAAGGGCTGAGGATTGGATTTGGGGATCTCCGTGTCCTCGGAAGATCCTTCGGCCTCGGTAGAGGGACTAGTCCTAATTAGGTTTTGTTTTGTACTTATAGGAGGAGGAATTAGGGCGACTCGTCTCTTTCGCTGAAGTCTTTTTGAGGGCACATACAAAAAGTGATGGAAGTTTTGTTGATGATGATAAAGCCAAGAAAATTGTTGAATCCTACGACAAGATCGTAAAGGAAAGAGAGTTGGAAATAGATGCTGACAATTTGGATCGAGATCCAACTGATCAATCAACACCTCGAGGACTCTCCATTGCTGAAAAAACAAGATATTTCTCCAGGATTAAGTTCTCCTTCCTGTTGCTTATTCATCATCTGTGATATGGTTTCTTTTGAATTCTGATTTCTGTTTTGATTTACTCTGATTCACATTCTGAATTTGCTATAATCTCTTGGACTCATGTTTCTTATTTAGGTTTGAGTTATGATTTGAGATTATGGAAACTGTTTTTTTAGTTTACATGATTAATTTTCAAGTCAGTCCAAATTATATGTATGATGGTTGTTGATCAATTTCAATTTTGCATTCTCTGTTATTTGTATGTCTGATGGTTTTGATTTTCTGGTTTGTTTTTGTTAAGTGTACTGACAGAGATAGAAGAGGAGTCCACTACGGACCTGGAAGTCTTGCGGAAGTCATCGACGAGGAGAACGAACAAGAAACTGCTGGAATCTGTGCCTCTGCATTTGCAGATATGAAAGCTGAATTTGATGATGCGAAACGTAAGCTTGTCGAACAAGATGCAGAAAATAGTCGTCGCGATGAAGAGCTTCGAGAGGCTAAAGCTTCAATGTCAACCATGGCGATGGTGCTCGAGTACCTGAAGAAATATGACCCCAACCTGGTAACCTTTATGGAAGCACAAGCTTCGGCATCTGCACCTTCAACTGCTCAGGAAACTTGACCTTTTCTTCTACTTTAGCTATGTATATTCATATTATAGCTAAGTTTTTTTGTAATTATTTAGTTTTTTTTTTTGTAAAACAATGGCAGTAATCTGCATTTTAGAACCAATTAATATGTTAGTTAGTTTAATTATTGATTTCTTATTTTAATATCCACATTTTATTATAATAGTTTTTATAAATTAGGAAGAAATTTCGGATATATTGGTCAATCAAATTGTATTTGTAACTATCGAATACAATTGGAGACAAAATAATTGCAGTTTTGTGGAAAAACGTCATACATTAGTTGCAAACAATAGAGACTAATTTACCACCAAAATCATAATATATGACTCAATATATAGTAATAAAACAGTCTCTAATATGTCATTGTATGATAGTGATAAAACAGTCTCAATTATAGCACTCAACACGAAGTAATAAAACAGTCTCTAAAATATGACTTTAAATAGTCATAAACAGTCTCTAATATGTAACTGTATTATAGTGATAAAAAAAAGTCTCAAATATAAGACTTAATATATAGTCACAAACCCGTTTTAAATTTGCCATGCATATATGAGTCTTAAAATAATCGCAAATATACAACTACAATAAAAAGTCGTAAAAGAGTGGCAGATATACGACTACAAAAACAGTAGTAAAGCAGTAGAAATGTGCGTCTATTTTGCTACCAAACAATATTGCGACGAAAGTTTTGCGACTATATTATGTAGTCACAATATAGTCGCAAATTATTGTTTGCCACTATTTTGTAACCATATTTTCGGTGGCAATCCATATGTTTTCTTGTAGTGTAGTCAATTCCCACCGGGTTGCGTGATGGTTTTCACCGTTTTGGAGTCCATTCTTGGTCCAGATCGGTGAGAATTATATTTTGGGATCAAAAACAAATTTCACTTTATATCTTTCGGTTCCCTTAAATGAATTCAATTCGGTAAAGACTGACATAACCAAAAACGACCAAAGAAAGATCTAATGTTATAACTACTTGTTTTTAGACTTAAGGGAGAGAGAGAGAGCCACATTTTTTAGGAGATCCATCACAAACTTTTAGAAATTTTCTTTGTTCTTCGTTTATGAGAGTTTCTTTGGAGAGATTTGATTTGAACTTCATTATAGAGAAAACTTCTAAACTCTACTCTTAACTTATGATGATTTCATTGATTCAATTTTTTGTGTGCTCCATTTATGAGTAATTCACTTGTTAGGTTATAGGCTTTTCAAATAGATCATGTCATCATAAGTTGCTAATGTTTGTTTAGGGATTCATATTATCTTTGTCTCAGTTGATTATACAACATGATTACTTTACCGCACATTTAGTCATCTAATCATTGGTAGATTTACATTCCAAAAGCTTGATTAATCACATGAAACTAATCTTTGACAAGCTGAGTTGCAAGGAAGCTTCAAAGTATACTGCCTTGGCTTGGTGAACTTACCGAAATTTGTATTCATATAATGTATGTTTAACATCTGCAAGGGCCTGCAGAATTTGAGTCCCATGGTAGGTTAAACATAGAATCTTGAACCTTGAAAGTGGAGAGGATGTCAATTTGTGTTTTCGAGTTCTAGATGTTGCTTAATTCTAATCCCAAGACATTACGGTTTCTTTGATGCATGATTCTCTGTGAATTTCTTAAGTTCCTAACGCTTTTCCTTATTGATTCACATCCTTTTAATTTACTTTCTGTTTCTGGCTTTTCTATTTTACACTCATAAAACTACTTTTACTTTTTGTTTTAGCTAAAGTCAATCTTGAGATTCGTAGTATACAATCCAAGTCCTCGTGGGTCAATATCTGAAGTACTATAACTACGTTGTGTTGCAGTTGTATTATCATTTTTCTAGTGAAACTTGACAGGTATTAAGGTTTCTGGCACCATTTCCGAAGACTTTATTCGTTACCTACAAATCTTTATAGTGATTTTAGTCTAGAAAGTTTTATTTTTCAGTATTTATGTCTTTTTGTTTTTTTCAGATTTTATGCAAAGGATATCTTCTTTGGACAACCCATCAATAGTCAATCCTCCCATGGACATCATAGAACGTACCTTAACAATACAAAAGAGAGAAATATTAGCTGCTACAGAAAATCTGAACCAGAATCCTCCCCAAGGACAACCATTTCCTGTGGATGAACCGAACATTCTTGTTGGACAATGAGATGAAACTACTGGCCATGGACTTGTCGTCGCCCCTACTACTATTTCACATCCTCAAGCCAGCCTTTGCAGTGTTGCTGGACTTCGAGGAATCAAAGAAAACCCACAAGGAACTCTTGGTGCTGCCCTATTTATGCAAAACCTATCCAAAGAGAAAATGTACATGTTCGAGTGGATAATCAACAACAAATTCCAGCTGGAAATTTTTTGGGAGTGCAACAGCTCCCACATTTACTTCAAGTCTCACTTCAACAAGATTTGCCTCAGAATAAGCCACCTCAAGGGCGAGCATAACAGAATTAGCCTCATAACTTTCAGAGACTTCGATTGTTTTGATGCTTTCTTTTTCGGCAAGATTCCAATTCGTCATCCTCAACTTCAAAATAATGATTTCAAGATTAAACCTTATATCATACCCTTGGTGAAGCAAAACCAACTCCATGGACTGCCCATCGAGCATCCTCTTGATCATATCGGCACATTTGAGGAGAGATGTAACACTATGCGCAAAAATGGAGTTCCACCTGCTTACTTCAAGTGCAAACTCTTTACATTCTTATTAAATAATAAATCTCTTAGATTGATTATGTTGCTGCCACCTCAGTCTATTACTACTTGAGACGTATACAAAGGATCATTATTGAACCAATTCAAACCTATGCACAGATCGAGCCTTATCCAGACCAAAATCTTGGGCTTTAAACAAGGACATACTAAATCCTTTTCTAAAGCATTGGAAAGATTCAAGGAGTACACAAGGTAATATCCAAACCATGATTTCTCATAAGGAAATCTATAGAACATTTTCTACAATGGCATCAACCATAAGTACAAGCTTTCTCTAAATACGGCCAGAAATGGGAGTTTCAAGACTAAATCCGTGTCCAAAGTTAAGCTTTTGGTCGATAACCTTGCTGCTAGTGACGCCAAAATTGGTCCAAGTTTTGATAGAAATGTGTGAGCATCTAATACTTCAACAGAAGCTGCAAAAATTTCAGAACTGAAGACGATGGTTTCTGAACTTCTAAGAGACCGTAGAGGAGTACATTTATCGAGACCAATGGAGATGCGAATGGTGCTTCAAATATGGAGTATTTGGAAGATGAAACATAGTAGAATGAAGAAGAAGTGAAACACATTGGTGGAAATATTAGAAACAAGGGATTGAATCAAGGATACCGATACAATTCAAATATGTCATACCGGAACACAAATGTCGAGAATCCTCAAGACCAGTTCTATCAGCCTAGAAACAACCCACAAGGAGATTCCTATCAACCTAAAAAAACCTCCAACAAAGGAATGTACCAAGTGAAGCAACCATTCACTTATCCTCAAGCTATTACATCAAATCAACAAGAAAGCAAGCTTAAGACTATGCTGAAGCAAATCTCTCAATAGATGAAGCAAAACTACAAAGAGGTCAATCAAAGGCTGAAAAATGTCTACAATGAGCTTACAACGAATTATGAATCTATTTATACTCATACCCAGAAGCTTGAAGTTCAAATCGCTCAAACAAGCGAAGTTGTCAAGAAAAAAAGAAAACCCGACGAAATCCTTCTGCCAGGTCGCCAACTTAAAAGAAGTTAAGAACGACATGTATATTGCTAAGAAACCTCTTCAAGACCTCAATTCTCAAGTGAAACCATCTATTGAGCGTTCACCAAATGAATCTAACAGAGCTTACAAGAAGAGACTCAAAGCGGTTCCTTTAGAGAAGATCGAATGTCGAGGAAAGTTCCTAATTCCTTGCTCAATAAATAAAGATAAGATTGATGATTTCTTGTGTGATATAGGAGCTAATGTGAATGTCATGTGACTGACAATGGCTCACGGCTTAGTGCTTTCCAATTTTTGACCATCTCGAATCTCAATCGAGTATGCCGATGTGTCCACTTATATACCATATGGACTTTTGCTTGAAGTAGGAAGGATTATCATTCCCACTTAATGTCAATTTGTTTTTATTAATTAGGGAAGAATAATCTTTGGATCCTTGGCTATGAATTCTTAGCTATTGTTGGAGTGATCTTTGATTTCCCCAACAAGATGATTTCCTTAGGAAAGGCGAACAAGCATGCTTCTACCCTACTGTGAGCTCCATTTTCAACACAAATGATGTTGTACTAGAGGACAAGAAGTTTAGTCTAGACCTTAAAGATAGCCACAAGAAGCAACTAGTTTCAAAGAAAGAAGCACCATCCACCAAAACACCGACTTCTACAAAACCGACAAAAACGGATGGAAGGAGAGACACTTGTGCTATCAAAGTACAAACTAACCCACTCATGAACGTAGATAAAGAAGAGGATGAGAATTAAAATTTCAAAACATCATTTGCTAAGGTCAAGATCAGGATCCCCACTGGTCTTAATAAGAAGAACGATGATATTGTCAAAAAGAAACTCGAGAACACCCTTACGCTCCTTCCCAAGGCAATTGTGATACAAAAAGGCATTGGAGGCATGCTTAATGATCTCAAATCACCTTCCATGCCACCAATTGCATAGACTCAAAAGATAAAGGAACCACACTTCCTTTAGTGGAAACCAATCACGTCTAAAAAGTGAAAGGAGTTGAGCTAAGACTCAAAGCAAGCGCTTTTTGAGAGACAATCCATATGGTTTTTAATTTTTTTTTAAAATTATCTAGGACTTATTTAGGTTTCTACTATTTAGTTTTGATATTTGCAAGATTTTAGAAAAACAAGAAAAATACACCAAAAAAGCTTATAATTCAAAGACAACAAGACAAAAACCTCAAAGCTGTTTTCACTGGTTGACGACTGATTTTACTCGGGTTTGTGCCCAAAAAAGGACCTCGACTGATGGGAAGGCCTATGTTCCTCAAAATTAATTTTTACAATTTTGGCGAGAGAGCGGATCAAATTCATTCATAACATCTCCTAGACCATTTCATAAACTTATTTGAGATAGGAGAATGATGCCAAGGCTCGCCAATCAATGCAAAGCATCAAATAAAAAATGTTTAGGTAAAGTGGTGATATCATGAAGAACCGAGAGGAAACATTTGAGAAATGACATCAATTGATCATACTAAAGAAATACGAGCAATCAATCATAACTCTTGGCCAGACCATAGAAGTACCAAAATAGGTAAAAAAACATTGAACTTCATTTATTATAACATATATTATATGATATGGGATATGCCCGAGAGAAATTGACCTTGGATTAGTCAAAATCAAAAGTTTACCGGAGGATCAAGTTTCATAACAAATGGAGACATGGCGATTTTCAATAGCCGCCAAGCTAATAAACTCAAACCATTGAAGATGCCCAAGAAAAGTGACCATTTTGAGCAAAATAGCCCCGTTAGAATTTTGATTTTCAAATTTAAATTTTTGGTTTACAATATGTCTTTGTTAGCTAGCCAATAAACTTGGCTAAGCCAAGAGTGTCGTTTTAGATGAAAATCAATTTGGTGGAATGAAAATTCACTATGTACTCTCAATGATCCAAGCAACATCGTAAGATCAATGCAAATGTGTACTTAATCCGATTAAAAAGAAATTTCAAGAATTCAAGAGCTACCCTTAAAACTTCATATATTTTTCTAAGAAAGGTTTTAGAACCCTAAAGAAAAAAATCTTAAATCATTGAGCTTTTGTTAATTTGCTAAGATTGAGTGATTTCTAAATAAAAATCTCATTCAAACACCAAGGTATGCTCTCTAACTCTTATGTCTTCAAAATTACAATTTTTAGTATCTCATAAATTTCTTAGATTCTTGCTTGTTTTAGCTTGATTCTTAAGAATTCCTTTTAGAAAAAACCTGTTGGAAATATGGATTTACTTGTAGAACTAGTTATTTAGCTTTTTCCACTAGATTTTGAAATTTCAAATTTTTGAAATTTAGGAACTCAATAAATCCGAAAATTGTAGGATAGTTTTGCTAAATTTGGTTGTTCTAATTCCATTTCTTTATGTATAAGTAGGATATGCAAGTTATTTTGCACCATTATACCTTAAAATTGAAATTTTTGGTGATGCTTTTTGGTTTGATATGTTAAGTCCGAAAATTGCTTAAACATTTTGAGAAATTAGAATTTTTGCTTATTTGGTTCTTTTTATTTGTTTCTTATATAATAGTGATGTCTATTTGGTATTTCAAATTGCATTTTAGATATCTCTTGTTCTCTTTGAATTTTCAAGACACTTATTGGCACTTTGAATTGTTGTTTTTGTAGGATATTCAACAATGGAGAATGAGAAAGATTTTAGAAAATCGAAAAGGATAGCTATTCGAGAGGAGAACGTTTAGAAGATTAAAGAACCTAGTCATTCCTCAAAGAAAGGAAAATCCAAGAAACCTTTGAAGGCAACATTAAAGACAGATTCAAAGAAGACCACAAAGAAACATGGAAAAGAAGTAGCAATGGAGAGTGATGCTACTTTGAGTGATGATTTAGAAGAGAATGGAGAGGAGATTCAAGTAAAAGATATGAAATTCGTTTTGGTATCTCAAGTGCTTAATGATGTGCCAAATCTACCACCTCTTAAGAAGCCAAGGAAATCACGAGCCAAGGGACTCAAGCTCGCAGTAATAGCACCTCCAGGACCAACTAAAAGAGTTGTTGGAACAAAGATGGATCCAAAGATTGACTATGCGATGGCCATTTCGAAATTTAAGATTCAAGGACCATTGAAGTGGGATTTCTCTACACTTGATGTCTTGGGATTAAAAACATACATCACTTGGTTTTGGATGCTTTGCGTTTGAAAGCTTTCATGGAGTCATCATTCTCGGTTTATGAGGAGCTCTCTAAAGAGTTCCTTAAAACGATTGAGCTCTCTTACCTGCGGGAGAAGGTGGTCAAAGCTCAAGACGACGTTCTTCCCTTTTCATATAGAGGTACCATTAATACCATGCCCATTGGAGAGCTCTGTGAGACTTTGCACTTAGATTGTTTGGAGGAGCCCAAGTTTAGCTCCGACCACAAATCTCATAGCGCATGGGACATATTTGCTCATCAGACACTTTGGCCTGGGAACTCCAAGGAAGCTAAGTTCACACATTTGGTGATTCGTTATGCGCAGAGGCTCTTGGCACAACGGATTTTCAGTAGGAAAAAGTAGAATGTTGTACTAAGAGATGAATTCTTCACCCTCGTTTTGCCGTTTGTTACTGCCCCTCAGAGAGCCAGCTATAGAGCTCTCATTGCTAGAAGGATGATTGAAGTGAATTATGAGGCTGCTAAGGAGAAGAGGGAGCAGAACTATACTTCTCTTTTTGGAAATATTATCACTAAAATCCTTAGCACCAGTGGAATAGACTTCAGTTCTGAGACGCCCATTGAGAGTTGTGGATCGATTGATCTTTCAGAACTTTGGAGGAATCGATTTCTTGCAGGATGGATAGAGGGTACTGAGTCTTTTGCGTACCAAGACTGTTGCTCATGTAAGAGGTTCATTTCCTTGGAGTATGACTAATGTTGCCTCAGATTCTGTCCATAGACAGAGTCTTTGGAGGATCTTTGTACTGCACTAGCTGAGGAGAGAGTGAGGAAAGCTCGTTTGGAGAGGATGATAACCAGAGTTTTTCGTGTTCTGAGACACGTTTTGCCAGAAGGTTTCAAGACGACTCAAGCAGAGAGAGCTGAGCCAGTAGATGAGGGAGACTTAGTGAGTTTCTCTATAGTCTCCAAATTTGGGCAGGATTTTGTTGAGACATCTGACACTGTCCAGAATAATCCTTCAACACACATAGGATATAGTTCTACATATAGTCAGACACATGAACCATATGCAATTAATTGCAGCCACACACCAAAGGATTCGCACTCATCAAGCTATTGAGCCTTCTATCAGGTGTCATTGTTCGAGTCTTTGTATATTCATTTTTTTAATTGAGTCTTTCATCCCTACTGTAGATTACTTTTGCACCGAGACGGTGCAAGGTAAGTGTGGGGGGATTTATCCGTTACTTGCATCTTTTCTTTTTTCATATGTATTTTTTATTTTGTTGAGTCATTTTGATGTTTTATTGAGTCAAAATATGTTGCAAACTATATCTAATGTTGTGGAATATTTTATTATGTGCTAAGATTTGTGTTATATTTATAGTAGTTATTGACTAAATATTTTACTAAACGGAAAACTTTTAGTGGATCGATCTACTAGGACAACCACATCCTTTCAGACTCAGATTTTTCGATGATGGCTCCACCTTAATTTGAATATTAATTTCTCATCTTGGGGCTTGGTATACTCTGGGTAGACTACTCTTTCAGGCTTGACACTAAAAACTCTTTGTGAGTAATTTCCCTTATACTATTTCTTTCATTTAGAATGTATTTAAGGTTTGATAAAATAAGCAAAATGGGCAATAATTCTATTCAAAAATTCTGAACCTGGTAAGACTCATGGATACTTGTTCCACTTGTGTTTGATTTTCGAAAGACAAAAAAAGAAAGAAAAAGAGATCGATAGAAAAAAGTAAAATGATAAACTAAAAAAGTAGAGAAAAAAATATCAGGGGCTGACAGAAAAAAAAATAATACCTTAGAAAATAAGGGAAAAATCAGCCTCTAAAGTATAAGAATAGTTTGCTTAGGAACTTGCTTGAATATGAGTCACTTATTCTTAGATCGATATTCCCTCGATAAGACCTTAGCTAAGAAATAACAAGGAGCCAGTAGAGATGTCATTTTCTTTTGTGATTTTGGCTCGAAAAAGGATGGTTGCTAAGCAAAGGTAAGTACATGAAAGTTAAACTATGTAAGTTCGTGTATGGAGATAACTGAGAGGACCCCGAGGCAATGTTTGACAAAGGTATGTTTTTGCGTTTTCAAACCTCTTTTTCATTCTTAGATTTTAATTTCTTCATGACAAGCAAGAAGATAAGTCCGAGAGAGTTGATAACATTAATATTTTACTATATTTAGTTGGGTTCTTACTTATTAACTTGTAGGTATTTTAACGTTTTTTTGACCTTTAGAGGTAGTTTTCTCAAATTTGTGATTTTAGGGACTAAACATGTCAAATCATCAAAAATAATGGAAAATGTGCTAATTAGGCCTCATTTACATTTCCAAGAAAGTTTCATAGTCGGATCAAGAAGATGGGAGATCAAACGCTTAAGTTTTGCATATTATCTATCTAGACAAATTTTTAATGTCAAAAAGATCGCCTTGAAAAAAGGTCTTGCCTTCATCAAATTGAGCTAAAATGTGGATAGTAGATAGAATTTAGAGTTAGATTTGAAATTCAAGTGGTTTGGAGCGATTCAGATTTGGGACCGAGAAGTTACAAGCGTTTAAGTGGAGACATGTATGTCTGCCTCAAAAGTGAAGTAAGTGGAGCTTCTGGTCAATTCCCACCGGGTGGCATGATGTATTCCACCGAATTGGAGTCTACTTTTGGACTAAGTTGGTGGAAATTATATTTCGGGGCAAAAGACATATTTCATTTCATATTTTTTGGTTCCTTAACTGATTTCAATTTCGAAAATACCGACGTAACCAAGGACGGCCTACGAAAGAACTAATGTTATAAATACTTGTTTTTTAGTCTTTCGGGAGAGAGAGAGAGAGCCATGATTTTTAGCAGACCTGTCACAAGCTTTTATGGTTTTTCTTTGTTCTTCGTTTCTAAGAGTTTCTTTGGAGAGATTCGATCTATACTTCGTTCTAAAGAAGATTTATAAACTCTACCCTTAATTTACAATTTTTTCATCGATGATTTGGTGTTGATTTTCGTGCTCCATGTCTACGTACTTCACTTGTTAGGTTATAGGTTTTTCAAAGAGATCATGTCATCATAAGTTGCTAGTGTTTGTTTAAGGATTCATATTGCCTTTGTCTCGGTTGATTATATTGCATGATTACTTTACTGTACATTTAATAATATGATCGTAGGCAGATTTACATTTCAAAATCTTGATAAGTCACCTGAAATTAATTTTTGACAAGCTGAGTTGTAAGGAGACTTTGAAAATAGACTGCCTCGGCTTGGTGAACTTATCGAAACTTATATCCATATAATGCATGTTTAACTTCTGCAAGGACAATGCGAAAGTTGAGTCCTTTGGTCGATTAAGCATAGAATCACGAACGTCGAAAGTGGAGAGGATCTTAATTAGTATTTTTGAGTCCTAAACATTTCTCAATTCTAATCCCTAGGCATTACAATTTCTTAGATGCATGATTCTCTGCGAATTTCCTAATTGCCTAACGTTTTTGCTTATTGCTTCGAATCCTTTTCATTTATTTTTCGTCATTTTCTTTTAGATTTTATGCTCAGAAAACTACTTTTACTTTTTTTAGCTCAAATCAATCCTGAGATCCATAGTGTACAATCCAAGTCCTTGGGGATCGATATATGAAGTACTACAACTTCGATGTGCACTTGCAACTGTAGTATCGTCTTTTTGGTGAAACTTGACACACAACAAGCTTGTATTTGAATTTCCATGGTTTGGGAAGGAGTTAATGTTTACCATTCTGCCTTGCTCCTCTTCCTCCTAACAAGCTATGAATGAACAAATGGTGAGCCTGATGCATTACTTCAATCCACATCAAATTTTCTAAGTCGCTCTTGAGAAATTTTTTATTTGCCATCATCTTGTTCACATAAGCCCCTTCCATATCATCTATGTAGTTTCCACCATCTGTTAATTATACACATAACATCACCAAATAAATAACTAGAATTGTATCAACTATTTTCAAATAGTAATCTACCGCGCATGTCCAGTCTTCACAATTCTAGTTGACATGAGGCTTGCAAATTTCCATAATTGCAAAGGGTGATTCTGTCCGATTCCAGGTACCATAACCAATGTCACAGGCTAGAGCACCAATCAATCTTTTTTCTATTCTCCAGTTCTGCACCAGAAGGAGTAGTTTTCGAACCGAAGAGACCCTAACAGCTTCAGCTTCACTCAAATCTAGCAAGTCCACCAGTTGCATATCATGTTTCCACTTCGATCTTTCATGTACCTTTTTCTTTTCTTCTTCTTTTTCATAGATTCGTATTTAAACATGCCCTTGTTGCCTCGTTTCATGAACATTTGACGTTTAACTAATGGCATGACTTAAAGTAAATTGCAGTTTTTGAATTTTAATCACCATGACTTAGGATGTAAACTCATCTTCCTCAAATGAAAAATGCTGCATCTTCTAAAAGACATTTCTTTAAACACATAGTTTGCATTAGACATCATAATCCTTTCTTTTTCATGAAAAGGAAGCAATCAATCCATGTTTTCAACTATCAATGAAACCGCACCATAATCAACTCCAGACTTAACTGAATCCATTTCAAAATGTACATGCAATATATTCCTCATGTATTATAGATCATATATCTGACCTTAGAGATATGATCTCTAAATCGATTTCTCTGTAATTGGTGGTGATGGATAATCTTGGAGGAGATTCAGGTGGTGGGGATTTCTACTTCAACCTCATGAATTCCTCGATAATGGATTTGTTGGATCTAAAATTGTTGGAATACCTTGAAAACATTGATGATTGAGGAATCAAACGAAGGGTCACAAAAGTGCTTATGGAATAACACTTGATACTACCGAATTAGGCTGAGATATCAAACCTTAAGAATATTGGATCTCAGCTTCACATCGAAGTTCTGAATTGAGAATCACTCTCAAAAGAAAGAAAGAAAAGTTTCAAGTTTTATTGATAAAATATTGGATGATCTTTCCACTTAATGTTATGGAAAGTATGTAGAAAAATAATAAAACCCTAATCTAAAGAGAAAAGGAAATCTAAAACAAATCAGGAAAAAAGATATCAAATCTAATAGGAAATGTAGGAAATAAAAAGGAAAAACAAATCTGATAAATGAGTTTATGGGCCACGAAAGGTAAAGGTTTTTGTGGCTTCTTTCTCCTTTGATGGACCTAATGCATCTTCTGGTCGTCAATGTTTGGTTTTGAGATGATCGAACCAGTGAGACTCCAAATGAGGCAAGTGCACAACTGGTTTAACCCGATTTAGGGAATTGATCATAACATGATATTCTCGTGACCAATTCTTCTCATTTTGGGCTTGTTGAAAATATAAGAGATCCATCTTTAAGTCTCATTGTTTTTTGTTCTGGTCGTGTCTTCGTTGGGCTAATCCACTTCTAAAGACCGATACTCGTAGGTGCATGGGTTGTAGAACATTCGGTTTAGAAAATCCATAACATTCAATCCTCGATAGCTATTGACTTGAAACCAACTTGTGGAGATGATCTTATGAATCAAGATTGTAGTAAAGTTCGGTTTATAGCTCGGTTTCTTTTGGTGTGGTTGGAATTCTCATTTAAATGTACATACATCCAAATTGGGGTTTTACTGGTTCACATGATTTGAAAAATTAATAACATTCTGATCCGAATAACTTTAAGGCTGATTCGACTTCTCAGTGAAGATCTAATGAGTTAAGTTTTCAGAAAAGGTCATCTCATAGCTTTAATCCTTCTGGTTTAAAAGATATTCTCCTTTGATTGAACATGTTTCACTACTGACTCCAATGTAACTTGAATGGAGAGTTGAATGACGGAGCTCCAATTCAGCTAATGGTCCAATGAATTTATTAGTGTATTTTTGGCTCCTAAGGATCATATCATCCTCCCTCTCTTGAAGAGGATTTTTCCTCAAAATTGTTTCCTCCAATGGTTTAGTTTGCACAACACTTATATTCTCAAACATTTGTTCACAATCTAATTTTTCAGCAACCTTATTAGGTTCATTCTCATAACATTTAAAATATGATTATGTTGTTCTCCCGCTGTTGAGTTACTGTTCATGTTGGGATTCTCGATAATAATATCTGGGCACAAACCTCTTCCTCATGATACTTTTCATCTCGCTCTAGGTTTGAACAAAATACTCACCATTTAGTTACCTCATAGTCACCAAATGATCACACCAGCTTGTTGCATAACCTTGAAATTCAAAAGTAGTTATACGAACCTTCTTAGCTTCAAAGAAGTGTTTGCGTTCAAAGATCAAATCAATCTTTTCTCTCACTCCGAATACACGTCCGAATCATTCTTCCCATGAAAGTATGGAATCTTCATCTTCAAACCACTCAGAAAATCCTCATGTATTTTATCTAGCTGGTAAGCTTACATTCCTTTTTCAAGATTTTTTTTTCAAGAGAAAAGTGGGGTTTCTGAAAAGTTATCCGGTAAGTAAGATGGCATATAATTCTTGATACAAGAGCTTTCCATCACATGACTAGTGGCCTTTCTCTATTTACTATGCTTGTGAATACTCCACCATACTGACGTGGGCGGTTTGTCGAAGTTTAATATTTATAAACCTAAACCCTACTTTCAATCCCGCAAGAGAACGAGGTCAATCGTAGTACTTTAGGGTCGTCTAAACCCTACTCTTAAAGCTCTCAAGAACACAAAAGCTTAGCTTAAAATGATGTGCCATTCAGGTTTAATTTTCCAATTTGGTGATATTTTCAAAAAATGCAAAAGTGGTCCTTAGAAAACTCTTTGATAACCATTTGGCAAAAGTTTAAAAAAATAACCCTTAAAATCCTTTAAATCCAATTTTGGAGGCAAAATCAAGTTTAGCTTGTGAAAAATTAAGACCAAAGGTTTTTGGAATTGGATCAAAAATGGTTTAGTTTTCTCAAACCATGCCTTTGCGAAATCACTCTTGAAATTCTTTTAAAGTGGTGAAATGCAAATGTTATGCTTGAATTTAAGAGAACTTACCTTAGCTAAAGGAATGCTCTTGAGTACTAAGTCATAGTGACTTGTTGGAAATGTCCGTCCATTACTCCATTTTGGCTTTGATCCTTGCTTTGATTAGTTCTCCCTTGATACCTAAGCTTAGAGAAAAAGAATGTCCATGGAACAAGGTTTTCCCAAGACATAATCATCATTGTTGAAATTAAAAAGCTTGAAAACTAAAGACTTAAAAAGAAATATTTACAAAGGATATGCATGAGATTGCCTCTCAAGTGCGCTTGTTTAAGATCATTAGCTTGACCGTTTTTCTTTCTTTTAGTTGATGAAATGAAGGACCATCCTTTCAAAGTCAGGTCCTATCGGTGCCTATTTAGTCGTATAATCCCTTATCTTGAAGAAATTTGCAACTCCTTTCCCCTTGTAGACATTCAGGTTGTAGCCACTTTTGAAACTTGGAGATCCAAGTTCTTTCATGTCTTCTCCTCTAGCTACCTTCTCACCATGAATTCTAGGCATTTCCTTTGCCTCTCTAATGTGTCAGTATTTAAGTAGTTTTTACTATAGTTCTTACACGAGATTTATGGTTTTTAGTATGTATTCGGATCCTTTTGGCGCGGATTTGTGTTCTTTATTGTTTTTACAGGAATCGAGCTTAAATGTGCGGAAAGAATGCATTTTGGATGGATTTCAAGCATCAAAGGAAGTGTTCGTGAAAAGCTGAAAATATCCAGACAGTTGGACAAGGATCGATCGATCCATTTCGATCCCTGTCCCGTTTTGCGGACAGATTTTACGAAGAACGAGACCAAACTTATTTCGAACCGGATTTTGATACAAAGACCTAAGTTCATGTTTTCCCTTTCATTATGCACTTTTACATACTTTTAGAGAGCAGAGATTGATTTTGTAACCTAGGGAGAAGAAGCATATTTGTACTTCGATCTGAGAAGCTTTTGGAACTCTTTTACTCTTATTTTTGTTAAATACAGTCATGTTTCTCTTTAATTTGATATGTGTTTTTGCAATTATCATGAGTGAGTAGTCTGATCGTTGGGTTTAGGGTTTTCACATAGGGATTCATGATTTGTTGATGTAGAATTGCATGATTAGGGATTTAATCTAATGGATCTTCATCTATGATTGATCGTAATGCATGAAATTGAACTGATCACTTAGTTTCTTATCTTAGGTAAATTAACGCCTGGAAAGTGTTTGTTTAAATGCCTGAAAGAATCTTAGATGAGCAATTCTTCTCAAGTCAATGGAAATTGATGTTTAAGTGAATTGTGAACATATCAAACCTGTTAGTAATGCATGATTAGAAATCGAGAATCAACGAAAGTTAGTCTCAATACTTCTAATACATAGGAAGTTGATACTATGAAAGTAGATCAGTTCTTCATTAGTGTTTGAGTTTAAAACGGTTTAAAACTTGTTCCTTAGTCTATAATTTGAATAAACAATGAATTGTTTCCCTGATAATACCCGATGCCCAACACTTCTTTGATTGATTTACAACCCCATCGTTTCTTAATTTCGATATTTGCATCATCTCAAAAGACATCTTTTTAGCTTTAGCCCGCTATTTGATTCTACATTCTTCGTGCTACCTTTGGTCTCTGTGGATTTGATCCCGAACCACTATAACGTACTTCTGTGCGCTTGCAGTTTTTCTCGGGTGAAAACCTGAGCTATCACTCTCCTTGGTACATTTTACCACAATACCCAATGTCTTTATCAAGTTCAATCATAGGGTAAGATACTCCTTTATCGACATACTTCGATGTCAACTTCTTTGCTTCACAATCGATTATGGCACCCGTAGTAAACAAGAAGGGGGTTCCAAGTAGAATTTGGAATTTATCTTGGTGGGATTTGTTATCCATTACAACAAAGTTACTCTCCACATAAGTGTTTCCTACTGTTAGCCTCACGTTTTCCAATCTTCTCATTGGAACTTTCTGAGTATCATCTCCCAAAAGTATGGTACTAGCCTCTTCTTTGATTTCACTTCCAAACCAAGCTCCTTTACGCGGTCTAGAGAGATCACGTTCAAGCTAGCTCTGGTATCCGCTAGTGCATTCTCAAATTGGGACCCTTTTAGAGCACAAGGAACTACGAACCTTCCTTCATCATTGCTTCTTTTTAAGAAATTATCTCCCACTATATAGATCGGGATATTGTTAGCTTGAACCACCTTCTCTACTCTCTCTATGGTGCCCAATTTCTTGTCAGGCTTTTCCTTAACCCTTGCATCTGTTTTGGCTATCTGATACCATTCTTGCGGGATGTCGAAATCACCATCTTATTTCATCTTGTGATAGAGCACCCTTAAGATTTCCTTCTTATAACATCTAGGGCAAGATAAGCAGTACTTTGTAGAAGAATAGTCCAATATGGAGAATTCCTCTTCGCTTATGTCCATCTCACTAGGCTCACCGCTAGGAGGCCTTGGTTTTTCATCCTTTTTCTCAAATGTGTCTTTCCTTGAGACATTAAGTTTCTCTTCTTCCATGAAGCCTTCATCCTTCTTAGCTTCCTTGACCAATTCTTCTTTAGTAGCCTTATCAATGATCAAAGGCTCTTTCTCATTTTTCTCAATCTCGACACCTCCTTTAGTCAAAGGAGTGTCCTTCTTCTCAAGCTCCTTTCCAATTGGAGCATTTTTCTCTTCAATTTCAAGGTCAAATTCAGCATGACCTTTCTTAACAATCGAATGCCCAACCAAATCCACATCCAAGAAATCAACAATCTCATCAAGAGGATTCAAAAATAGATTCTCAAAATCATCAATAATCTTCTCCTCTTCAAGAGTAAAGACAATACCTTCCCATGGTTGAGGAGTGTTGTTGATTTCTTCTAAGAAAGCTTTCAAAAGTCCTTGCTAGGCTCTCGTTTCTCTTTAGCTACTCCTTTTCCCTTATGGTCCGAAATTACTTGTTGGAGTTTGGAATCTATGACCTTAACATGTTAAGCAAGAGCTTCATGCTTGATGTTCATGTCTCGGTAGATAGACCCTATCTTCACATTCATCTCCCTAAACTTCTTGTTGAGCTCGGCTTTTGTCTCATTTTTTCCTTCTACTAGCTTAACATGATTCTCTTCTTTCGTAGAACCGGTTTGTTATCGAGGCTTTTGGTAGTAGCCTTACTTAGATTGGTATTGGTACCCTTGTTGGTTAGTCTTTGGAGGATAGACTTGATCTCTTGGATTCTCCACACTAGTGCTTCGGTAGGATAAGTTGTTGTTATTGAAAGGCTTGTATCCTTGGTTGAAGGGTTTTTGGTAGTACCCTCCTTGGATGTACCTCACTTCTTCTTGGTTTTCATCTTCTTGTCCTTCGACTTCGGTTTCCGCAAAGTGAACACTTCTTCTTGTTTTTTGAATGAGTCTATCAACCTTATCACTAAGCCCCCTTGATCTTGTCTTCCTTACATCCCATGCTTCTTACTATTCTATTAAAATCATTCTCATCACAATTGTCGCTTTGGGCGAGATTGTCTATGATTTTCTCTCCTTGATTTGCGGAAAGACTAACAAAACTTCCCATGGAGGCGGTTTTTAAAGCCAAGCGGTACTTCTCATAGATACCTCTATGGAAAATTTGAAGTAGGTTTCCCTTGGTGATACCGTGGTGAGGACAACTCCTTATGTACCCATTTAAGCATTCCCAAGCTTCATATAGTGATTTCATTCCTCCTTGCATGAAGGTAGAGATCTCATTCCTTATCTTTGTCGTCCTTTGGGGCGAGAATAACTTAGCCAAGAATCTTCTTTTACATTTGTCCCATGTTGTGATAGAAGATGTCACAACTCCTTTCTCCCATTGAGATGCTTTGTCTCCTAAAGAGAATGGAAATAAAGTCAATTTGATGATGTCCTCCGGAACTCCATTAATCTTTACTGTTCCGATTAATCTTTCAAAAATGTCTAAGTGCTCTAGAGGGTTTTCCAATGAAAGACCAAAGAATCTTGAGTTTTGCACCATATTGATCAAGCTTGACTTGATCTCAAAGTTTTTGGTGCGTATTGGTGGGGTCTTATACTTATCCTTTCGCCATTAGTGAATGGCTCATCGCCTTCTCCAATCCTTGGTTCTTCTCTAGGGAGATGGAATGGACGGTTCCCTCGGTCTTCTTCACCAACGAAATTCCCATGATTAGGAGGTGGAAATCGCTCTTGTTGAGGATTATCCATAGGTGGAGAATTCTCTTGTCCAACTTCTTGATTCATACCCAACCTTTTTAGATGGGCTTGTTCATCTCTAGCTCTTCTTTGTCTTGATTGTTGTCTTTCAATGATTATTGGATCAATGTCAAGAAGTCTTGCATTTGGCTCACTTCTTGATCTTACTATCATGTGCATTCACAAATCAAAGAAATTCAACAAAATAAAGTTAGAAACTCAAATAAGATAAGCAAAAAGATAAATCCTAGTCCTTGAATCCTAGAAATCTCTTTGAATATCCTAGCTAAAGCCTAAACCCAACGACAACAACGCCAAAACTTGACGTGGGCAGTTTGTCGAAGTTTAATATAGCTAAACCTAAACCCTACTTTCAATCCCACAAGAGAACATAGTCAATCATAATACATTAGGGTCGTCCAAGGATTTGAAGGCTTGACTAGTAGAATCTAAGCAAAGGGAATACACTAAGAATCCTAGTCTAGGTGGTCGATTTAGATGGAGATTGTCACGGGTCTCCACTAAATCCAATGATCCACAAGGCCAAACATAATGAAAATGCATAAAAGAAAGCAATAATTAAACAAGCAAGTAAGTAAAAAAATAAATGAGTGAACTTGGATGTAAACAATAAAAAGGTAGGATCTTGAGTTAATGGTAATGGGTTCACGGTCGATCTAGTGATGTGATGGACTTAGGTAAGGCTTTATTAGAGGATTAAAGCTATTCCTAGGCCAAGGATCCCTTCTTAATCGATCAACCCACTCTTGTGGCAAAGATCTATTCATCTATACACATTACAAGGCTCAACTCTCGTTTGTTGCCTATCTAAACATGTACATGATAGTAAACTACTAGTCCCTTTAAACATTTAACACCTTGATGTCCCCATTGGAAAAAATACTCTCATAGCTCAAAGTAAAAAACATAGATCTAATTCTCTCAAGCATTTCATCGAACACTTTTTAGGTGTCAATGAGCAACCAATGAACTTTAAAAAACTAAACTAGATCTAGTAGGAATATATGCCAAAATATAGCCTAATCATCCATCACAACCCTAGATCTAACCTTAGCCTACCATATCTCAAGATCCAAGAAGGATCTACTCACTAAGAGTCATAGAAATCCAAAGACAAGAGTTTGGTCTTTGAGCTCCCATGTTCTTAGATAATAGATCTAGAGAAAGAGATGAAAAGAAAAGATTCAAATCCAATCAAAAGTATCAAGAAGTTATTACAATAGTTTATATCTCAAAATAGATGAAAGAAAAGTAAAGTTGATCAAAAGTTAAGCATAGATATGTTCTTGATTCAATAGGATGTTATTTATACTAAAAGGAACAATACAAGAAAACAAATCATTCGCCACTGCAGAATTGGTCACGAAGTAGTCGCAAAAGAGGTGTTTACGACTTATTTGCAACTAAATCATCGAGTCCCTAATTTTTCGTCACAAAAGAATTTAGTCGCAAAAAATTCGCTAATTTGCGATCATTTTACAACATTCCTATGTGGTCGTATATTAGCGACGGTTTAACGATTTCTTTGTAGTCCTAATTAGCAACGTTTTAAAGACTGTTTTAGATGATGCAAAATAACGACCAGTTTTTGACC
>OVAN01001129.1:2914-44697 GCA_900406275.1 Anastatica hierochuntica | reverse complement strand
CTATATATATATATATATATATATATATATATATATATATATTCTATAGGAATATATTTTAAACTTTAATTTTACTAAAATGCTACAACTGTTTGATTAAAATAATACATTTTCTAAATGGGCAAAATTGTTACAAAGACAGCTATTACATCAAAGCTCTGTCGCCTTTCCCATTACTCGAAATTTTATAATATTTTTGCAATTTGTGAATCTCCTTTTTACACCACTTACTCTTCCCATATGTATAGATATTTTATTTTATTTTTTATAAAACTCTTCTCATATATATAATTAAATTTTCTAGCTGGTAGCCTCAAGTTCTACAGAGCTTCACTTAAAAAATTTCTAAATTATTTTATTTTTTATAAAAGATTTTCATATTTATCGGTTTTTAAGGTTTTTGACAGAAGGTTACAAAGAGTACTGGTAGCGGAAAAAGAAAATAAAAACTAAAATGTACAAACGACGAAGAGTAATCAACCCAAGACGGGCGCAAATACAATCTCAATTCGAAACAAAAATCCGGAATGAAATGTCGAACCATTTTGGCTTCGCTTACTCCACCTACCCGACGCACTCCGCCTAATAGTTTTAATTTCACCAGACATCGATCGCCGTTCTCTACCGAAGGAGCTCGGAGAGGTGAGCTTCACCTCGTTTCCTCGGATGTCGGGACTCTCCTAGCGCAAGCCGTCCTATCGGAATAGCTGGCTTTCGACTAAACAAATTGATCATGCATTCTTCATTAAACTCAATCTTCTAAGAAACTAAAAACTATCGAAGACACACTACTAGATCGGGCTTTGAACACGGCTGCTGAAGCGATCCAGAAAGCAAGAACCTGCAAGAAAGAAAGAGAGGCCAAAGACTACCAGAGATCTCAAGCGAGACGCAACTGGTACTGCGGAAGCTTTGGGCCTACACGCGTTCAACCGAGAAAAGGAACCCCCACACTCGATCGCTTCAGCAGCCGTGTTCAAAGCCCGATCAATGTGCATTTTTTAAAAAACAGTATATATATAATTGAAATCGATTAATTTTAAAACGAAACAACATAAAACACATATAAATTTTAAATTACGTGCTACTGAATAATAGTCTTTTTTTCTTTTAAAAAAAACAAACTTCTTTTTAATTATTTACAACAAGACTCATTCTACTGAATTTTATTTTGGACATCCACACTCGAATTTAAACTCGACTCTACACCATGTCACCTGAATAAATGACAAAGAAATACACTTATGGAAACACTATATAATATATATATATATGTATTCAGTATATATATATATATGTATTCAGTATATATATATATATATATTCACAATGAAAATTACTAAAAATGCTGACCCACATTGACACTTTTTTGGGTTAAAAGTTGGCACTTTTTTTAATAAAAATCTTCCTTTTTGTTAAAGACTTATTTAAAATATTGCGAGTTAAAGCAAATCAATTTGCAAGAGAAATTACTGGACCGACTTCTATTCAACATCTATATATGATATATATTAATATTTCGTTGCGTGTATCTCCTATATTTGACCAATTTGTCTATATTATAGTATATTAGGATGAATGGTTGGTCCAATGTATTAATACAAAGATTGATCATGACATTTTAATGGGAAAAGTTAAAAAAACTCAAGTCTCTACATGAAAGATTCACTTTTACATTTTTCTATTTAATTATATAATTAAACATGTTAAAATAATAATATAAAATGTGTAGAAACTTGTTTGTAAAAAAAACTCAAAATAAAAAATTCAACTCTTAACGTATGTCCGTTGAATATAAATGTATAATTGTGATTTTTCTATTAAGTTAAATTTACTTAATATTTTTGGTAGTGTGTATATTTGTGTCACTTGGGAATATACTACCATTCTACCAATCGTAGTTTATATGTTTATAGTTTACACAAAACAATGAAAAATTATATCACAAGAAAGTACGAGATAATGATTAGAGTCTAACTTAATTAATCATTAAAATTTATCCAAACTAGCCGAGCTAAAAACCCCCATGGACTAACCATTGTAATTTTTTGCATTTTAATTTTTATTATAATAGAAAAATCTATGGAAAATATACGAGTAGTTGAGTGGTTGCATCGCGTCTGCTGCGACGAAACATATCCGAAAAAAATCCGTTGAAAAAATAATTAAAAATGACACAAGATATCTCCAACACTTCTCCTAGGGTTAAGCTTGTCGTCTTATTTAAAACTCGGAGAGGCACTGTGAGGCCATCTCTCTCTCTCTTTCTCTCCGTTATAACTTTAAATTTCTCGACAAAATCTAATGATATTCGAAGTTTAATATATTTTCTTGAAGCTATTAGATGAATCTTTCTGGTTATAAATTAGATCGTTCATTACAACATCTAGGCCTATGATCTAAGAATTAAACTTAGAAACTTCTTTTCCCTTTTGCCATTTCTCAAACTCAATAGTTCCGACCAAACAAAGATGAAAAGATCACTTGGAAGCTCAGATTCTTTAGCTGGTTTCTTATCAGTTTGCAACTCTGTAAGAGGTAATAACATTCTTGTAACATAACACTTATATTTAATTTCTTTCAATAATCTTTCTTGTTAGTAATGTTAACTATCTGGTTTAATGAAGTTTTACGGTCGATATTATTATTAAGTAAATTTTTTTGAAATTTTATTTATGTATATATCTTGATGCTGATGTACAATTTAGCTAGAAGTACAAGTCCAAATTTTCTATTACCATCAGAAATAATTTTAAAATTGGAATAGATTTTGTTTTTTCTGACAATTCATATTATCGAGACATGATCCTGACAGGTTTTGTAATTATTCATAACATCATTTAATATTCCATAAATGATTTAAATTATCCATTTAGATAGGTTTAAAGTTATATATACATGTCTATTATAATGTTTTATTTAATATAAAATGTCTATTATAATGTTTAATTGTGATTAATGGTTTTATTAGACAAACAAATAAGTCCAAGACCAACAACAAACGGCTTTCTCTATGCCGGCGCCGGCGACTACTCGCCGATGTTTGACGGTCTAGTTGACGACGGAAGTCTAGAGGATACCGGCGTAGGACACACGGCGGCGGCGGAGAAAAAGCGACGGTTAAGTGTAGAGCAAGTGAAAGCGTTAGAGAAGAATTTCGAAATTGATAACAAACTAGAACCGGAGAGAAAATTGAAGCTAGCTAAAGAGCTTATGTTGCAACCGCGACAAGTGGCGATATGGTTTCAAAACCGCCGTGCTCGGTGGAAGACAAAGCAGCTTGAACGTGATTATGGCGTTCTCAAGTCAAACTTTGACGCACTCAAACGCAACCGCGACTTGCTTCAACGTGACAATGATTCTCTCCTTGCAGAGGTATAATATATATAGTTTTTTATAAAAAAAATTTAAACGTTTTGGGCGTTCTAAAAACGCATGTTAGACGTAATTTTTATTAAATCCGTGAATAATTAGGGTTAGTAAAAAAAAACTAACGGATAAAACATTACAATATCGTTTAAAATTTTCCTTTATTTTATTTTTTAAAATGTCATTTAAAAATGTCCATATAAATATTTATGACCATAGTCTATTAAGGTGCTAGTTTACACGGTGTCTATATAATTTTATAAACTAAACTAATCATGAAAAATGCATTATAATTTGAAGTAATCAAGTAATGTTATCGCTTTATAATTTGACCATATTAAGTGGTAATTAGAGTATGATAATAAACTCAAAATTTCATGTTCCTTACACTAATAAAAATTATAATACATAAATTCTAAATCTTTTTTGGTAGATGTAACTTATGATAAATATTATACATTTCTGCAGATTAAAGAGCTAAGAGCAAAACTAAACGTGGAAGGGACCAGCAGGAGCTTTGGTAAAGACGCATCGATAGAAGAAAACGACGTCGTAGAAGCGTTGAAAGCGGTAGAAAATCATACATTGATGGCTAGTAACAATGTCCTAGAGCTAAGCCAAGCTCCAACATCCGAGTTTGCCTACGAGATGTTTAGCATTTTCTCACGTACCGAAAGTTTTAGGGAAGATACTGCGGATAGTAGCGATTCAAGCGCGGTTTTAAACGAAGAGTATAGTCCCATAGCGGCCGAAATGAAGACAATGGGATGTTTTGGACAATTTGTGAAGATGGAAGAAGAACATGAAGATCTTTTTAGTGGAGAGGAAGCTTGTAAGTTGTTTGCGGACAATGAGCAATGGTTTTGCTAATGGAAAAACGAAAAATGTTGAGGATACAATTTAAAACTTACGAAAAATCGAGGAGCATTTTGTGAAAATGTTGCTGATGAATTACTCAAAATGTTGAGGGATTTACGTATGGATTCGTGCACGTGTGGACGTAATCTTTACAAGGTTAAAGAGAGACGACAAAAAAGTTTGAAATAATCGGCAAAAAGATTGTAAAGATGAAAGTTATTTTCATCGTTTATTCTATTGATTTTGAGAATTTCGTAGTTGAATGTATTGATAAAATCTTTAAATCCCCAAGGGTTTTAAAGATTATGAGCACACGAAGTTAGACTATTATAATTTTTTTATGTAATAAAAATTGTTTGGGAGTTTTTTGATTCTTCGATGAAAGAACAAAGGAGGTGAAGAGTTTGTGAAACGATTCTTCTTTATTGATGAATAAGAGATCGATTACAAATGTTTGTGTTTGTGCCTAAAGTCTCGGATTTTTGAACTAGGGTTCTTCTCTTTGTATTTATAGTTTTCGAATAAGAGTACTTTCATATTTCTTTATGGATAACTTCTATATTTGAGTTCATCTATACAATAAGGAATATTTTCCTAATTGATTAAGGTATTTGTTCTTATCTCTTAAGATTTAAATCGGCTAAGGGGTTTACATATTCAACTAGGAAATTTGTTTATGTCTCTTTGGTCTAGCTATGGTTAAGGGAATAAAATTGCCCCCAACAAAAACTAATATTTTAAAAACTAAGAGTATTTTAAATTTGAGTTGTCGAATACGAAAAAATTTCGGCCGACTTTGAAACATGATGAATGAGATATAAGTTTATTCATCAACAAAGTAATGAAAAAAAAAAGAAATCAAGCTAATATAAATATAGTTAACTATATTTTGAATCGACCAAAATATATTTTATTCGATTTGTTTCAATTGGTCGTTATAGTATAGTGTAGTTCTATATCTTTGAAACCTTATACTTTGGAGGTACTACATTGTCTTTTGTGTTTAAAAGCTTAACTATGTTTGTAGCCAAAAAGCTAACTACATACATATGTTTTAACAAAAATCAAACAATCAAAACTCGTATAGTTTGTAAGTGAATTAGTAACAATATTCAACATTCGAATCATAGGAGAAGAAGAAGAAGAAAAACATCGCAATGATGCAAATGATTTTATCTTTTTTCATTGTCTTTTGAATATTTTTCAGAGTAACGACATCATGCAGATATAACATGAAAAGTCGAGCCACCTAATTGGATCTCCCTAAATATCCGTGTTTGTTTCTAGCCATTCCTTTTTTTCTCCTTTTGTTACTCGCTTTTCTTAACCTAAAACTTTTTTTCCCTTTTCTTTGCTTTAAAAGTATGTAAACGAAAATGATGAAGTGAGTCAATGGTTACACCATTTTTGTTATTAATTTATATAGAGTTAGTCCGAAACATAGATAAGAAATCGATTGTTTAAGACATCATAATTTTAGCGACAATTTACAGTCGTATGTAGGACACTAAGCAAAATTTGTATGGAAAATAAGAGCACAAATAAAAGATTGAAAATATCGGATCGACACTGATTTTACTAAATCAAAATTCAAACCCTAGTGAAATAAGCTATTTATCATTAGACTACACAAAAAATATAAACCACATAGTAAAAAAGTTATTCATATCCCATATGCCTATATTCTATAGGCAGTAAAAGTTTCGAAGATGTTCGAGATATACAAT
Source organism: Anastatica hierochuntica (assembly GCA_900406275.1). Lineage (NCBI taxonomy): Eukaryota > Viridiplantae > Streptophyta > Magnoliopsida > Brassicales > Brassicaceae > Anastatica > Anastatica hierochuntica. The sequence continues at coordinate 38,743 of OVAN01001129.1, read as the reverse complement.
AGATCAACGCCAAAACGTTTTTTAAAAAATTACTAAAAGTTGAAGTTTTCGATAATATAATAACAAGATAAAATCTTTTACAATAAAATAATAAATGTTAAATTCTATTTTTATACATAGGACCAAAATAAAATTTAAATCGGTCCGGATATTCAATAAAAAAACAATTTTATGATAGAACATTTATCAAATTTCGCAACTATGGTAACATAAGAGATGTCACTTTTGTTATAAAACTCGAGTGGTAACAGAAAATAATACACTAAGGTATTAGATTATTTTTGTGGATTGCATTCTCATTTTATTTATCACTCTTCTTCGACTATTTTTGTTTTGCACAAAGTATATATATAAACTTGAAGTTGATAAGCATAAATTTGTAAAAAAAATGTTTAAAAATTAGAAGGAAAAAAAATATATACAAAATTCAGACAAGACGAAGTGGATAGATAGATTGCACATGGGATTCTGTTCAACGAGTTTCTCAGAAAGCATTTGTTTCTGTGAGAGTTATGATCCAGTGCGACGATCCGTATTCTGATCGCTGAATTTCGAGACGTTTGAGCCGTACACGTGTTTAATTGACAGGAGATCTCGAACCTTTAGGTTTAGCAAGTGGACCCCTTCAAGACTTTTCAGACAAAACATTGGTGGAGAGCCATGTGATGTGGGACCTACTTTTACATCGATACGTCACTTTAAACGCCGTCACGTCACCGTTTATATCACACGTATGTCTCACAGAATCCTTTTTTTTTAAGTATAAGCACGTGTAAATATAATTGCTCATGATTTACTGCCGTCAAAAAGATATATTATGGTCAACAAAAATATTTATTCGAAAACTAGCTTGGTTACAAAAAGTTTTTTTTTTGGTTTTAATTACAAAAGAGTTTACAGTAGCGAAACCTTTCTTTGTGAACTTTAAATTACAAAAAATAGTAGTTCTTTGTTAGAGGCAATGTTCTAAAACTCGTTAGACGCTAGTCGAGCGACAAATTTAGTTAGAAAATTAAAGACTGAACGAAGATTAATCCGAGACTAGTTTTTTGATTATTTTGATATTTTTAATTTAATTTATTTTTATAAATATAATAAGTTTATAAATTTAACTTTTAGATTTTTGACTTGTTTTTGGTTTTAAAATAACTAATTTATATAATTTTAGTGACTATAGTATATTTTTATTTGATTTTACGGATCAATTTTAGTTAAAAATCCAATTCCGTAAGTTAATTAGTGTAATGCTTGGAAAAAATCGGATTGCGGAAAAAATTAATCGGACGACCACCACCTAGCGGATATACAGAGAAATAATCGGTTTAAGCGAGAATTTTTAGAACGGAGGTTAGAGGAAGAGAAAAATGATGTTGGTTGAAAAAGAGAAGGATAATTTTCAATGAGAAAATGATATAACTTGCTTTTTTATTTCCTTAAATTAAAATATAAAGATAAGAAAATGATCGAAGGAAAATTATAAAATTATGGTGTTTTTTTGGTTCATGATATTTAAAGAAATGTACTTATGTCTATTAAAAATAAAATTATTAAAATTTTAAAAGTAGAAGGAGAGATTCTAATTTTGGACGAGAATTATGTGTGATGCCAACTTGATGCTACCCAAGTTCCCAACAATGCATGTGCACTTACATACTCGTAGAATATATATGCTGTCTCCACGTCTTTATTCTAATCTATACAAAAATATTAATCGAAAAGCTGGAGAGTAATTGTAACACCACCGTTCGGTTTTGTTGTGTTATGACTTCTCTAACCTAGTTTGCGGGTTTTCTTTGTTTGACCGTCCGAAACATTATCTTAAAGAGGCTTTAAATAATTGATTAACTCTCTCTGTAATCACCATACATTCTTTCTTCGTGTTTTGTCAAACATCCTAGTATTATTCAAAGACAAACACGTTTAATTGTAGAGGATTTAGAATTTAGAGTTTAGAGTTTAAAATGGAAATATAATTAGTGTGGTGCACATAAAAACCTATGATTTATTAAACAGTGTTTAAAAAATAACTAAAACATAGTTGATCAAAAGAAAAAAGGGTACCAAAAGATGTTGAAAATTTTATGAAAAGAGGAGGAAAAGGTTGAAACAATGTATGATAGCTTTGGGCCAACAAACAAAACAAGATCGACTTTTTGTCATGTCATAAAATGGGACACACATATTTAGTTTTTTACACCTTCCATCTATTTACTCGATCAGCCAATTTTGACTCTTACTGTTTCGCCGTAAGCAGCTTCGACCTTTCCGTATGCCTCGGAGTTCATAAAGAGATAATGCTCTTGACTAGGAGGGAATCTAGAAAGTTTTGTTATGGAGGCATGTAACTCAAGGGGCATGCATGATTAATTAATTGTTCTAAAATTCCTTAATTATAATCATTAAACAAACACAAAATTTTATAAAATTAGTAGACAATATATGCATCTCCTTTGGTGATTGTATATTAAGGATAAATATTCCACATCAGAAGGTGGAAGAGATCATTAATTGTATGTAAGGGACATGGAAAAATTCTTCTATCGTCAATTGGTTTTGAATCGGAAGTCCATATAACTTAACATAGTATCAGAGCTCAAATACATATTATCCGATCCGATCCGACCGATCTGACGACTAAGCTGGTCTACTTGATCGTTTCTCGAAAATACTGAATCTATGGCCAAACGAGGTTGCATTACCAATATTTTGGGAATCTATAATGCAAATTGCATGGGGAATCAATCTAACAAGTCATTTATATTATAAAGCTCTGAGCTTAACGAGTGGTTCATCTTAACAGTCATGGGATGGTGGCGCAGTTGGCTAGCGCGTAGGTCTCATAGCTACTGAGTGATCCTGAGGTCGAGAGTTCGAACCTCTCTCACCCCATTTTTTCCTTTTCCATGATTTTGTTTTATTGGGTTTAAATGGGCCTTTAAAAACCCAATCTGATCTTGAGCCATTTATTTCTCTTTTTTTGACTATTTGAGCCTTTATAGTTGTTCACTATTTTCTATTGTTTCTATCCAATAACAACATACTAAATATCACTATTGAATATATAATATAGTTCCATGTGTTTCCTACGATGTTTTAAAAAAGACTTCTACGTTTTATTAGTGCAATTATATTCTTAAGCAAGAGCCGATTTGTTTAGGAAAAAAATACAATTTGTTTATAATTATAAAAGTGAACAAGCGTAAAAGATGAAGTTTATTTAGCTAACTATAATAATAATCTTAATTAGATTATTTGTTTCGTTGAAACCATGAGGTCTATAAACATATTTAATATTTTAGAACGAAGGTTCATCGAATAAATATTTGTTTTCCGGATTATAGTTAGGTAACAAAGAGGATCTACTATGTAATCTGGTCCAAAAAGAAAATTAATCACACATTCCAACGATCATGAACCCTAAAATTAAACTTCTAGAATTTTGTTTCACTCAATACTAATAATATTTTCAATTTTCCATATAAATTTTGGTCGTCTTTTTACACTACAAATCTCACGTGCGCACGAAATTGAAGTTTACGGCGCACAATTCTCCATAAACAAATATAAAATACCATAAAATTAAAACTGCATTACATTAACTTACATTAACGTAAGAAAAAAAAAGAGTCGAGATTAGGGCTAGACATGTTACCCGATATCCGAATTCGTACTCGACATGAAATATCTATGCCGAACCTGATATCGAACTAAGAAAATACCAAAGGAGTCTTGACTTTAAGTATTTCGGATTACGGATAATATTCGAACTCGATTTAAATCTGAACGGATATCCGAATAAACTGAAGAACCCGAAACATTTGCAAAATTTGAACCCGAAACTCGAATAAATATGCGAAGATATCAAAACACCCGAAAAATATACGAAATACCCGATAAAATTCTAAAATGCCTGCAAAATATCCGGCAAAATCCGAATAATCAGGAAAAAACTCAGAACCCCTGATCTGAATATCCAATTTAAAATTACTCAATTCCGTCTATCTGAACCGAATCTGAATCAAAGACTAAAATTACTCGAACTAATATTCTAAGGCTGGAGTTCGAAATCGAAACTCGGTCGGTTATCCGAACGCCCAACCCTATGAGAATGAAATGCACACGGGTGGGTTATTTGTTTTTACGCGTCTAAAACCGAGTGAGTCTCCGACCGAGTTGACCGGCAACACAGGTCACCGTCGCGTAAGAAGCGGAGTGAGTCTTAAACCGACTTGACCGGCCAAACAGGTTACGGTCAGATGAAACCTAACAAAGTGGGACCCAGAGAGAACCCATGTTGAGTGTTTGTTTAGATCACAACCGTCCATCGCTATCATCGCGTTTCTTTTGTTGACCATCATGGATTGTGTTTCTAGTGTGAAAAGAGAACTGAGTTACGCTACTTTCACGAGGCTGTCACTCTCCATCAAACATTTCTTTAATTTTATTAAATATGGAAAATCCTCGGACATTTTATTTATTCTTCTAAAAAAATAATTACTATTCTCTCCCTTTCATGTAAAAAATGTCTTTTTAAATTTTTAATTCGAGCATACAATTTTTTTAATTTGCTTTTATACACAACGTCATTTTACATTTTTAATTTCACTGCTTTAATGTATCAATTAGAGAAAAATTTTCTTTTAAAAATATTAACAAAAATAGATAATTTTTTTAACAGTTTTCTTAATATGTGTAAAAGATGTTAATACGGAAATTTTAATTTTCAAATAGATCAACAAAAATCAAAACTACAAGAATCTATTAAAATTTAAGAAGATATCACTTATTAAAGTAAAAAAAATTTACATGTTTTTTCCCACTTTAGGTTATTTGATATTTACCATTTAATAAATCAAAATCGGAGTTAAAGTAAACAAATCAAAAATTTAAAGTGAAAAATAAATTTGATTTTTATTAATTTTTATATATTCTTAAATTTGCACACACAAATCCAAAATTTAAATTAAAAATATTATCTTTTTATTAATTTTATATACATTCTTAAATTTACACGCAAAAAAAAACCCAATCATTTTAATTTTATTGATCTTAAAAAAAAGAGTCATTCATAAGTGATCTTCTGCGAAATCACCGTCGTTATAGCAAAAACCTTAAAAGATTTTTCCTTGTTTATACCGACGTCAAAGCACACGTGGCAAAAACACACACGTGCGTGTGACTGTGTATATATATATATAATTACATATACAGAGTCATAGACCCAAAGAAGAAGAAGAAGAAGATGGAATGTAGAAAGCATAATCACCATGGAAACAAAGGAGTTTGTCCTTCTTGTTTAAGAGATAAACTCTCTCGATTACCTAATACTACGTCGTATTACATCATCCACAGATCTGATCTCTCTTCTTCTCCTTCTTCTTCCTCAACCGTCGTTTCGTCTTCTCCGTCTTCGCCGGCGGTTGTGGCGGTTAAGGATCATCATCGGAGAGCTGGTTCGATGTCGATGTCGTTCGCTGTGAGAGAAGCTTTGAGTGAAGCTTTGAGTGGAGGATTGAAGAAAAGCAGATCTATGGCTCATGTTCCTAGAGATTCGTGTGTTGTTAGAGATTCGAATAAGACGAAGAAGACGACGGAGAAATTGAAATCTACGAAGGTGAAGAAGATTGGGTTTTGGACGAAGTTGCTTCATTTGAAAGGTAAAGGCGGTGGTGGTGGTGGTGGTGGTTCCGACGTCGGAGGTTTGGTTACTTCAAGCAAAAGAGTTTGTTAGACTTTTTTTTTCTTTCTCTGAATTTTATTTTTGTTATGTACAGTTACAGATTTTTTTTAAAAACTGGTCAAATTATAATGATAGTGATTTCTGATATATCAAACTATAGAATTGTTTTTTTAATCATTTCGCACATATTGGATCGACAAAATCCGATCCAATCGTAACGGTTTATTATAATGCGACCTTTTGGAGTGGACTATGGGCAACCTTCAATCGCGGCAAAATACAATTTTACCATTTTGATCGACAAAATCCGATTCATATCGAATCTTATATTATGACACAACACTAATATTTCGAGGTTTTGTGTTTCTCTCATACCTATCATTTAAATCGACAAAATCCGATCCATAACTAAACGCTGCAACAAGTATTTGGAGTCTGAGTTTTAGTACATGGCCTTGAGAACAATTGTGTATAATATATGATAATAAAAAAAGTATATATAACATGTAATAACTTTCAAGTAAACATATTAAACCTACAACACAAAAAATGTAATCCAAATCCAAATGTTACAATGTTGAGATTTGTTGTAACATTTAAATTAGCTTCCGATGTTCTTTGTAATTTCTTCTTCTCTATATTAATGGTGGAACAAGTTTGTTGCTTGCTTTTTGCTTTCTTCAACCTCAGGCTTTTCATCGGTTACCTATGAACATTATCTTCGTAATCAATTTCATCGTCGTCGTCGTCGAGGTAAGGACTGTGATCGCTTGATCGGTTTTTCAATCTCTGGAATATTTCATCTAGAGATTGCGGCATTGATGAAGTCGTCGTCGTCACTCTTGTGTTTGCGTTGATTGTTGTTGTTGTTTCTTGGCTTTGCCTTAATGGAAGAAACTTCTTGGTTGCTACATTGTCTTTAAAGCTTTGGATTCCTAGTTTCATGTTTCGCCATGTCGAAGCCAAACGAGAAGATGGCTCTCCTGATCCTCCTCCGCTACCGTTGCTACTTGGACCCGAACTGTTTGTTTCGAGTAAAGACACTTTAGCTGAAGCCATGTTTTCCGGCTTGTTTACGGGGGAGTGTCTGCTCTGTTGTTCTCTAATGGCTGCGTATTTGTTGGTGATTGCTTCTCTAGCTGATCCGTATTTTCGGGAAATATCGTCACTCGATGAACTTCCTTTTATCGTATCCATGTCATAGCTTGACGACATTTTCATTTCGACTGAAGAATTTTCCTACCGAAAAAGATCAAAATCAGGTTTTGGAACAGAGTCAAAATGGAGTAGGTTGATGATAACTTACAGAGAAGTTGCTTCCTGGTTCGATGTCAACATCGTTGAAGTTCCTTGCTAATGGAAGAACATGCTCCCCGACTTTTTGTCCTTCCTCAAGCCACGTTCGTTCTTAACGATTACAAAACCGAAAGACCAATCACACAAAAGCACAAGCTAAAGATCAACTCAATGTAGGAAAAGATCATTTACCTTTTTTTAAAATCATTAACCCTGAAGGATCAAAGCCGTCCATATCGTCGGTCTCTGTTTGAAATCTAAACCTTTTCCAGCTACCAAAGTAATTAAATATGCGATCAAAGAAATTGCTTGCAACTAGCAATGTGTAGACAACCATTATGAGAGGGTAGATTTCGTTGAACCGTTGTCCAAAAACCGGGACAGCATCATCAATTCTACCCATTTTCTGCAGAACCAAAGAATATATACGTAAGGAAGCTCCTTAAGACTTCTAAGATCAAGAAATGCGCAAAGGTAGAGATATAAAAATCTACCTTCTCAAATATAGTCTCAGAATGAAGTTGAATGAGATTAATGAAATTGTAAGATATTGGCGGAGCATATCGAGCAATCATCCTAAAGACACAAATAAACCGTTAATAAGAATCTAAGATCTTTCTTCTTATCTTTTTTAAAAAAGAAGATACATCACTTACGAGCAAATCATTAGTAGATTAACAGAGCTTGTTTGTCGAGGAGTCAAGGAATAAATCATCAGCATCCCAATTTTAAAGAGTGAATAGTATGTACAGATGCACATATACACCAACGGTACAAAAGCAAACGCCTGAAAGCAAAATGATTAGGATTTAAGTGGAAAGAAGAAAACGATTTGCTACTATAAGGCAAAAATAGATTATGCTGCTCGTACACAAAATATAAAGTACAGCGTACCTGCACTAGTAGTTCATCGGATTTGACAGATCTTATAAGGATTGAGAAGAGAGACAAGTCCAGTTTACTAAGAAGGAGAGTTGCCTCAGCTAAAAGAATCGCAGCTGACATAATTCCCGTGATTATTGCCAACACCATTTGAATCTGTTTCTCCAATATACACCTCCACATAAATTCTGTCAATAGCAACAATGTGAAGAAAATATTGTTATGCCAGACTTTTGAACAAATGAATAGTCCAATTAGCAACTCTATTCGAGGATGTTTTCGTTCGTTTTCTTTTCATTTTTTCAAAGTGGGTATAGTTATGAATCTTTTAACTTCCGTAATGCGTTCAGCAAGCTTAGGTGGGCAACGAGTACAAAAGTATTTAAAGAATTTACCCAATGTATCAAGAAGATTCCCCATTTTCCCGCTTCGACTGGCTCTGAAGCTCGAAATGTATTTCCTGAAAAATGGTGCAGCGAAGATGTTTAGGTCGAAGGGCATCATAACCTTGTTTATGATACTAACGGAAGAGAGAATTCTATATTGTATGAGAGATGAAAAGACAGAAAATCTGACCATCCAGTTGAATCACGACGTTCATAATTCTTCATTGTGTCTTCAAGAACAAGTGCCTCCGTAACATACGTCAGATACTCACTGCAAACAGTGATTAGATTTCAATAAGACAAGGTTTCCTCCTACAGAATGATATGAAGTTAAGACACTGACCAATAGAAAGCTTTATATACCTTTTATATCTATAATATTCATCCTTAGCATTTCGAAGGTGCCGCCTTAACGTTGCCATCGATTTCTCATCTGTGTCGTAGTCCATATCGTTTTCACCCAACTGACCACCTTGAGGCTTGAATGACGGATCTTCCCTGAACTAGTATAGACAATCACATTTAAATTTGAAGAACTGCCACCTTATAATCACAATATAAAGAAAGTAGGAAGAAGAAAGTTACCATTTTAGCCAGCATAGCATCTATAACATTCATGTATGGTCTCATAGGATCACGTCTGGACATTTGAGTTGAAGTTGCTTGAGCAACCTAGCAAGGACATCATTATGAAGCGATAAACAGACTGATAAGCAAACGACACATGCAAAAATTTCTTATGATGTTGAATAGAACCAATGAGGAAATTATGATCTAGGTATCATAAAATGAAGTTCTCAAATCAAGTTTGAAACCGAGAGGGCTTTACCACAATCGCATTTGAAAGTTCTTGATGGGCATTATCAAGTTTTACAGCGACTTTAGCGATTTTGTGCGAGAGAACTTTCTGGCGAGTAGTCCAATCCGCCTTCCTCCAAAGAGACTTAGGAATTTCACTCAAGCCAAACCCAAGTAGAAATGCACCGGTAACCAACCCAAAAGTATTCGAACACGCCATAGCATAACCCAAAATGCTTCCTGTCCTGTTAACATACAACAACGCCTCAGTCAAAATTGCCCCGATCAGAAGAATATCACGAAGGAACGATTTTTTTACCAGTTCCGGTGCATCATGATGAGGAGGATAAGACCAAGAAGACCAACGAAACCGAGTACTAAATAGAAAACTAAGTTGACATGAACACTAGTCTTCAATCTCTCGGAGACGGTAAAGTCTCCGGCGTCTTCGAAACCCTGAATAAGGGGCACCACAGCCCTGCTTAGAGGTTAATATAGTTTTAACATGACACAATACAATGCAGAAGCAAAGCCATAGAAGAATGTAAGCAAAAGTCTCATACCAAGTGAGAAGAAACGTACTCCAATAAGACCAACTCCATAAGAATGAAATAGCACCATTCTCAGGATGATTAGGTGGGAGAGATAGTGTCTACAATAACGAAGAAGAATCATTCACCATTAATGCCTAAATCAAACCAAGACGATTTCAAATCTAGCTGTTAATGGCGAATTCGAAAAATCGAGAAGCAAATGTTACCGTCCAAATGTCGGCAGGAGCGAGGATGATAACGGAGACGGAGCAGAACCAGGTGTAACCGACGGTGATGAGAACGTAACGAGGAATCTCAGGTCCGGCGAAGTAACGGAGGGTGAAGACGACTAATCCTAGGGTTAGAGGCAACGAGATCAGATAAAAAACCCACATCTCTCTCGCTCTAGATGCAGAGAATCAAATCAAACGAAAGACGCGATACAATCGAGCTTTTGAAGGTAGAAGCGAGATCGCTCGACTCGTCCACGACTCGTTCGTTGGTTCGATCTCGGACTCGGTTCGGTTCATCTAAGGACGAAGGAAGAAGAAGAAGAAGAAGAAACAGCTTCCACGCCTCAATTTTTTTTATGTTATTTTAAAAAAGAAAACGTAAATATTTAGCTTCATTAATTTATTATTGGTAGAAGAATTAGTCCGATTAATAATTAAAAAAAACTCTTACTATAAAAAAAATTATATACCAATTAAATAATCTCAAGCATCCAATAAGAAATTATTTTTCTTCTGCTTTTTTTTTTGGTGCCTAACGAAAGATAAATCAAAACTTAAATCCATTAAATATTGTAATATATTTTTGATACTTGCGCATGCACGAAGTTTTTGAATTTTTGCGATCATGCTACGCATTTTCGCCGGAAAATAAAAATGAAATGTTAGTACGTTAGTAATATATTTTAATTTTTATAAAATTTCCACTATTGATTTAATCAAATAATTTCAACAAATTAGGCTAAATTGGTCTTTAGGGCCTAAAGTATAATGAAATTGGTAGGTAAGTTAAACCGTCGGTTCGGTTTATTGCGATGATCTAACAATCGGTTCGGTTATGTATCTTCCTTTGCTTTGAAACTATGACATGTTTCAATGTGCATATACACCAACCAAAGCAACTTCGTGCAGCTTGATCAAACAGTGTTGATTGTATCAGTAAGACAACGAAGAATGCAACCGAGACCAGCTCTCTCCGTTAGTTTCTCATGAATCTTCAAACATTGATCGCATGTCGGTCTATCTCCAGTCGATAAACCTCTGTACAAGTACCTAATCAAATCGAACAAGACAAAAGAGAAAACTCGACTGAGACAAACACCCGTTTAGAAGTTTTCTTTAATGACCGTGCGAATGAATATAATTACAAACCCTTAAACCTGTATTTATAACCTCAAAACGTAGAATCGGATTAACATTTACCACATCAAAGCAAATGTTAACATTCCCTTAAGAACACAAAGCTTTCGCGAATTCACACAAAACCTTAACCACTTAGTATCACACTACCGATATATCAAAGTTAAACAGAGATCGCGGGAAACAAAACAATTGCTTCGGCTTTATCTATCTCCAATGCAATGCAAATCAAGACAAGATGACCAAAAGAGGGAGAGAGAGAGAGAGAGAATGACATACTTCATAAGAATGTCGTAATACTCGATATCAAGAGCGTTAAGCATTCCTTCGATATCTTTAATCGCCATTAACGCTCTATGCACAACTATCCAATTAGCCGACTGCATTTCGAAAAAACAACAACAACCAATTCTTGTACATCACAAATCTTAAACGAAACCAGAGATTAAATGTAATGTGGCAGGAGGTAATTAGAGAGACCTTGCAACGTTCGTCGCGAGTTTTAGGAGGTGAACCTTCAAGAGCAGTTTTAAGAGCTTCAACATGTTTGTACCTGAAACAACAAAACTCATCTAAGATAAGAGATCACAAAAGAGAGGAGCTTTTGGTTTGAGTTTGAGATTTTTGAATAATACTGTTTGAGTAAGCTTTCGATTTTTCTCGATTTAGTTTCGATCCTTGCGATTATTGCTTCTGCTGCATTATCAGATTCAATAATTTCAGCTGCTCCAGCCATTGGATCTCTATCAAAATTTATCAAAAAAAAGCCAAATCAATCTCATTTTCATTCAAATCGAAAATCCATTTCATAAGAATCTCTAATAGAAAAATCCATCGCCGATAGATCAAAGACATCTCAAAGCTTCAGATCGAAAAGATCAACAAATTCGAATCCAAAGCTTACCTGAAATCAGAAAGAATCAAGGGATCGAGTGATAGATCAAAGGAGAGAGTAATCAGCTAAGTGTTTGCAGCAAAAGCGGAGGAGCAAGCTACGTGATGGCTGAAGAGTAAGGTGGATTCCGACGGTTACAAGTGAAAGAACTCGACGATCCCTCACCGGAAAGACAGCGATGTGCGACGATCTTCGCGGTGGTTCGCGATGGTTCTGTTTCCACGAAGATGATGACACGTTTGCGTTCGCATGTAAAAAAGAAAGAATCAGAGAACACGTGTCTTTTTTTTATCTATATCTTTTTTGCTTTGGGCCTTTAGAGGGCCTCGTAAGGTAATTTTCAGATAAAACGAGGATCAAAAACGAAATTAATGAAAATATTAAGCCTTTTAAATTTGGGCCTAAAAGCCCATTAAGTGATTTATAATAAATGGTCCAGATGCTATATGATTACGTGTCGCTATCCAAATCGGCAAAAAAGTGCCCTAAGCATCGCGACGGAGAGAGAGAGAGAGACGATGGAGGAAGAGGAGCACGAGGTTTACGGTGGAGAAATTCCCGACGTCGGAGAGATGGATGGAGATATGGAAGCTACTAATCCAGATATGGACATGGCTGCCGCCGATGATGATGCTGTTAAGGTATTTGTTACTATCTACTCTCGCTTTACTGTTAAAATTGTATGCGATTGATGATTGATTTGATTTTGTTTATCGAGTTTATATCTGTTTGATTTGTGTTGTTTTTTGATTTTGTGATGTTAGGAGTTAGATGAGATGAAGAAACGATTGAAGGAGATGGAAGATGAAGCTGCTGCTCTTCGTGAGATGCAGGCTAAGGTCGAGAAGGAAATGGGAGCTCAAGGTTTGCGTCTCTTCGTTTTCGTTCTCCTTAGGTCTTTTTGATTGCTACTTTGTGTTCGGATCTATCTTTGGACTCGATGAGCTGCGAATTATATACTTTGTTGGCAGTTGATTTGCTTCGTTACTTCGATTTTGTTTGAATGCAGATCCGGCTGGTATGGCTGAAAATCAAGCTGGCAAAGAGGAAGTGGATGCTCGATCCGTTTTCGTCGGCAATGTAAGAACGATTATCTCTCTGCTTCTTCTGTTTTCTCTTTGGTTTATTCCATAGTTTTTACCACTCAGTGATCTTAGTATGCATTCACCTAGACATTGAATTGTGCTGAGATGACTAACTCTTTCGATAAGAAACGCATTCGATCTTGGATGTTAGAATATTTATGTTAGACCTGTGAAGCCTATAGTATGAGTATGCTCTCTTCCCTGATCCATGAATGTATTCTTGACACGGCCTTCCAATAAATTTGGTTCACACGGTAGTACTTCATGTAGTGGTTGAATATATCACTAGTTAACCATGAACGTTCGTGTAATTTCACATGTTTTTCTGCTATGGCTTGCACTTGCTGTCTGCTTAGTGAGCATTTTAGATCAGATGAAAGCGTTAAATGGTTAAAAAATTGGCGTATTTAAGTGTAGACTATATACTTAAATGAAGATCTAGGGATACTTTTAGTTAGTGATATTGTGGGAGTCTATAAATGAAACTTGAAATGTTCATTAGTTTGTCTATTAGGTTCTGTTGCTCTGAGTTTACTTTTCTTATGCTTTTTTCACTACAATCGCAGGATTGTTCTCATACCTGAAGTTCTTAGTGTCTCTGAGTTATCAATTAGGTTTTGTGGGTCTTGACATTTTTCTTTTTTTAGACTAGAAAAAGATCTGTTCTGTTTTGTTGTGGAACATGATGAAAAAAGCAAAAAAAAAAAAGATGCAGAAGAAGAAATACAAAAAAAAAAACTTTAAAAAATGAAAGAAAAAGAAAAGAAGTGAGTATGATTCAGAGCAAAAAAAAAAATCTAGAAAAGGAAAAATGTCATGACTCTGAAAAATAAGAGAAAGTGGAGAAGGGAAATATTTAAGTGGAGTGTTCGCAATTCATCCGTGAGGAGATGCCTTTCGAAGAACTGAATCAAGATGCTGTATACTTTCCAGTCAAGATCCATAGCTGCTACCTGCAGAGATTGGTGAGAGGCTGCTGTTTGATGCTAACATAAAATCAAAGTTGTGATAAAGTTTATGAGTTTTTCACTCTGCTTTGCTTGGTGTTCTTGTTTATTTATGCACATATGAAAAAAAGTGTTGAGGTGGTGTGTCTAGTGTCTCAGCTTACTTTGCTGTACGTATTGATTTGGTATATAATACTCTGTTATCACTGAAAGACTCTCGGTTATGCTTGTTTGTTACGATGTTTCAATTGTGCAGGTTGATTACGCTTGTACACCTGAAGAAGTGCAGCAGCATTTCCAAGCATGTGGCACTGTCCATCGGGTGACAATTTTGACTGACAAATACGGACAGCCAAAGGGATTTGCTTATGTGGAATTCGTGGAAGTCGAAGCTGTTGAACAAGCTCTGCAACTGAATGAATCAGAGTTACATGGTCGTCAATTAAAGGTGCGTACGCACATCCTTAATATATACAACCAAACCAAACACTCATACGATGACTCCATCATTAACATATAGCCTCGTAAAATCTCTAGGTTTTGCCCAAGAGAACAAATGTCCCTGGACTGAAACAGTTTCGCGGTAGGAGATTTAACCCGTACATGGGTTACAGGTTCCGTAGACCTTTCATGCCTCCTTATATGTATTCTCCATATGGATACGGGTAAGTTCGTTTTAACACCAAAGGCATATACTGTGTCACACAGCATTATATCCTCTTCTTACACAAAGGCGTCTCGTTTTGAAAAACTTAATGCAGGAAAGTTCCGAGGTTCAGAAGGCCAATGCGTTACATGCCTTACCAATAAGTACCGTCATGGTTTGTCCGCGGATTAGCTATTGAGAGTGATTCGTAATATGGGGCTTCTTCTTCTATCCATCCTTTTCGTTAAACATTTCTATATAACTATTGGCTCTCTCTCCTCTTTAGAACTTTGCGCGTAAAGACTGGTTGGTTGTATTCTAAGTTTCAGATTTCGTTTGATAATGAATCATATATGGTGAACATATCTGAATCATGTGTTCATCAAATATATATAAGTTTTCAATGATAGTGTTTGTTGGTACCATTGACGAAGAAAATAGATAAGTCAATGCGATACGGCGCATTTTAAGAAATTTGCTATCTTCAACCGCTTTGGAGGTTGTATTTTAAGGAAGAGTGTCGTTTCGCCTTTTCTTCAGTCACTTGTCGTCGCAGATACGAAAAGACGATAATGTCCTTATCGCTTCCTTCTCGATACGCTTTCTTCTTCACTGGTTCGACTCCTGTTGCCATCAGCAGGAGGAGCAGCCTCTGCTACGCCGTGCGGCTTTCTCGCCGGAATTTTAAATCGTTACCTCAGCCTATCCTCCTCCGCCGCGTCACTTTTCTTCAGTCAAATTTCGAGATCGTGCGAGACTTTAGAGCTCAAGCCTCTTCTTCTTCTTCTATAGAGCTTGAAGAATCCGACTCATATTGTTTCGATTTGGGAAGCTTTATATCTTTCACGGAGGTGCTTTGTATTCTCTCCTCCGCCGTGATTTCGTTGATCCTCGCTGTGAATTACGCGGTGGTTGGTGAAATCGAGAAAAAAGTTTTGTCATTAGGCTTCGTGGGATTGTTGGTTTCAGTCGCTTCTGGTTCATGGCTTAGACGACGACAATCGATGAGAATTTGCAAAGGAGCAAGAGAGAGTGAAGGAACCAATTTGATTCATAGATTGAAGAAACTTGAAGAAGATTTAAAAACTTCAACGACCATTGTTAAACTTCTTTCAAGGCATCTAGAGAAGCTAGGGATTCGATTTCGAATCACCCGAAAAGCTCTTAACGAACCCATTTCTGAGGTAAACCCTTTTGAGGATTGATCAAGAGGTGTTTAATTGTCTTTAGGAAGTAAAGATAATCTTTGGAAATTTCCAGTTCTTGACTGATCAATGTAGCTATGGTTGCATCAAAGTTTAGTTCTTTTGTGTTGTGTGTATCTTCAAGAGTTTGTGTTTTTTGGGCTTTAAAGACTGCAGCTTTGGCTCAAAAGAATTCTGAAGCAACAAGAGTATTAGCTGCACAACAAGAGATTCTAGAGAAGGAGCTCGGCGAAATTCAGAAAGTGCTTCTTGCTATGCAGGTAAATCTCTATTAAGTCTTCGAAGATTCTGCTATGCTTGAATTGTAGATGTCTTACTCTATTTTCTTTTTGAGCTCATGAAAGGTGGTTGTTTGCTTTGCAGGATCAACAAAGGAAGCAACTCGAGCTTATCCTTACGATTGCTAAGAACGGGAAGCTGTTTGATAGCAGTAATAGCAAGCAAGCGCCTAATGAACAGAAAGTTAATAAAGCAGAGGAACCCTCAACATCATAACACATACTCTTTCAATAACCAGACATAATGCAAACACGCAAGAACCGGGGAACGACAATGTGTAAGGTTTGTGTTTGGATAAGAGCTTCCTGCGAGTCTTTCGAGCCGAGAGAGCAAGAACACCTATTATGGAGAACTCAATGTGGATTTGTTTTGGGTTTTGTAGTTTTTAGCTTATTTTGAAATTCATGTCTTTCCCTCTAATGATACTGTGAAACAAAACAATCTGTGAGGCGTTTAATATCAAAAGGGGTGGTGGCGCAGTTGGCTAGCGCGTAGGTCTCATAGCTACTGAGTGATCCTGAGGTCGAGAGTTCGAGCCTCTCTCACCCCAACTTTTTAGTCTTTTTCTTCTCTCCATACATTCCATTTTGTACCAAAACCAAATATGTAACTTCTTTTTTGTTAATTTAAGTGTTTACGCCCCGGCGCAAAGGAGGTAAGATTCGGTTCTAAGTTAGATTGAGCCAATACAAACTACATTCTTAGTGAGGAATGTTTACACCAACAGAACAACAAACACATAAGATGGTTCAGCGATAAAGACAGAGAAACGAACCAACAAGAGACCGCCACCGTTCATTGCGGGGTTTTAGGCGGATAATTTGGCAGCTTCAGCGGCTTCTTCAGCTGCTTCTTCCTCTTGTAGCTTCTTTAAAGAAGGAGGTGGTCTCACTACAATGCTTTTCTTCCATTGCCTATCAAGTTTCCTCGACAATCTCTTCCCTATCCCTTCTTCTATCTCCCTCTCTCTTTTAACCGTCAACATCCTCGCAACCTACATATATGTTACAACCACAACCACAACCACACCAACACATCTTTTAGTACACTGAAAGAGAGACAAACAAGCAAGCCAAGAACCAAGAAATGTAGATTCATCGGCAATGGTTGATACCACAAAGCTCAAGATTCATCTCTGATTCAAACCACATTGCTCTAAAAACAACACCATAGGAGAAGCTATGAGCAAGATCACTATATAATCATCAGAACAAACACACACATTGGTTATAGATTTTGCTAACATCTTCCATGAATGTTTCATCAAGAAGCATAGGAGAAGCTATGTGCAAGATCAAGATTCATGTCTAATTGAAACTACATTGCTTATAACAACAACAACATAGGAGAAGCTATGCGCAAAGATTACCACACACACATTGGTTATAGAGTTTGCTAACATCTTCTAAAACTTCAAATTAGATTCCAAGTTTCCATGAATGTTTCATCAAGAAGCTATAAATCCCAAATGTATCACAACTTAGACTCTAAGATTCTACAATTTTGCCAAAATCGAGCATATAACAATGGAGATTCAACATAATCTTCAAGCAATTTCAACCTAATTCGAGGAAGAAGAGCTTACTTGTTTCTTCATTCGACGAAACTCACTTGATTTGAACTCGTTCCTTGCCGATTTCTGGAGACGAAGCATGAACAGTTCTCCTTTAAGGTCAATAACTTCCTCGTTAAGCTCCTCCGTCGTTTTCGATCTGATCTCTTTCAGCTCCGCCTCTCTTTTCGACATCGTCACCACCAAGGGTTTACGAGACGAAGAAACCGTCGCCGCCGGAGCGCGAGCAGAGACCTGGTGTTGGATTCTAACACCGTGGAACGAAGAAGAAGTTGAATTCGATGAAGCATTTCCTCTAAGGAAAGTCACCGTCGTCCCCGGCGAAGTAATAGAGAGACTAAGCATTTTAGCTATGGCGGAAGAAGAAGAAGAAGGAGTTCTCTCGCTGAGTCTTGAGAGATAACGAAATGAAGTGCTCTTGGGATAAGGCTTTTTTTTAATATCTTTTCGTTTGATCCTGTATTTACTTTAAATTACGAAATGATCCAAAAGTATTTAAATTGCAAAATAGGTCAGATGAATTTTAATAATTAGGAAAACCCCTTGTTAATTTTTATCTCTTTTAGTTTGCCCTGATTTTTATTTAGAATTACAAAATATTCTCGATAGTTTCTAAATTACAAATGGTGAAATGTGAAACATGGATAGACGTTCGGGTACCCGTTCAGATTCGGTTCAGGTTTATTCGAGTTTTGAGTTTTTAAAGTTAAAAGTTTAGGTCACATTCAGATATTTACAAATTTTGGTTGGATTTGGTTCGGATTTTTACGGTTCGGTTTGGATTCGGGTATTCATTTAACTTATGTAAAAAATGAAAGAAAATTGAATGTACCGAAAAAGTTTCAAAAAATCCAAAAATAAAAATAATGTATAACATAAATTTGAAAAATATATATAGTACCCAATATATAAAATCAACATGAGAATCGATTTGTTTTAAGTATTTGAATGAAGAAACCGTATGTATTTTGAACATTTCCGATATTTTGAGTATTATTAGCTATTTTTATATGTTTGTAATATTTTGTCAGAGTATTTCAGATAACTCAAAGTAATTTAAGATATTTATTTGAATACTAAATCTAAAAAATAACTAATATATTTAAGCTTGTTATTATAGTTCAGATATTTTCGGTACCTGAAATATTTCGATTCAGATCGAGTTTAGTACCGGTTTTTCAAGTATTGAAATTTAAGATCCGTTTGAGTATTTCGCCGGGTTCGTTTCGATTTTTGATACCCTTTTTCGGTGTATTCGATTCATGTTTTCGGATTCGGTTTTTTTCCACCCTAATGTGAAACTTCAAAATTTTAATAGTCAAAATGGAGAAAGGAAAAAAACCTCCAAGCACACTTACTTATTATTGTAATCTATGATCCAAACTAATATAATCAAACAAACATTCGAACTCATCCATTTTTTTCTGATATTTACAACTTATCAATACATATTCTTCCCAATTTCTTAATCCCGCCGCAAAATAAAAATAATTATCAGCAGCAACCCCACATTTATTATGAAGTAAATCAATCAATATCCTCTGTTTTTTTTAGATGCACTCATCTTCATTTCTTGATTCTTGTGGTCTTTCTTGTAATTTTTCAATCTATGTTGGCTCACGATGTCTAGTTGCCCAACTCGAGCTTAAGGCTCTAAGCCTTTGAAAATACTCACCAAGTGCTAATAATCCTCGAGCCGCTTGTCGTGTGGTCAAGATCCTATGCATTTGTTGCAATGTCTCATGTCTCAAGTGATCAGCCTTAAAGGAAAAAACAATAAAGACAAATTTTAAGAAACATTTGATACTAATCTAATGTCTTAAAATGTGTTTTAGTGTTTTGTATTAAGTTTTTTTTAAAAAAAGATTAGTATCTTTTACCTGATTTACAAAACTCACCAATGCTTCTAATCTTTCCATTGCGGAATTCACTTGAGGAATGTAGTTTCCTTCACCGAGTTGTCCCGCGGCAACGCAATCCGCGAGCGTGTGTTGTAGCTTCTCCATACCTTGGGACAATGCGTCTTCGGCTTGTTGACATGATTGTCTTAGATTGCATACATCTAGAATTTGTTGATCCGTCAATATATCAAAATGCGGCAAAAGAACCTGTAACACAAAATGTGAAGAATATCTCACGCCAAAAGTTTATATGGGACCCACAAAAAATATGTATCAATTCATTCATTGTCAATTAGTTTTGAGTTGGAAGTCCATGAAACTTAATACAAAATAAACATTGTAGTCGAAGTTTTCTTTGGATTTGATGAAATTAAGAGATTGTTCTAAGTTGATGTGTGTTTTGTTACCTTGAGAAGATCCGAGGGTCGAAATCCGCCAATCCATAAGAAAAACCGTTCTGCGGAAGTTCTCCACATCCCTGACATGACGAAGAAAACATCCGCTTTTGCAGCGGATGACTTCAATTGGAATAGTTCAAAGTAATGTTTCATAGCGGTTTCAACTAGCAAACGAAGCTCGACATCGCTAACATGTCCTTGCAAAACCGTTCTTAGTTCGCATATTTGTCGGTTTTGTTCTTCAACCCAATGTCCATATTCCATCTCAAATGCAGCAATTCCTGTAAAATTAAAATGGTTTAGTTTCTTGATCCTAAAAAAAATTAGATTCTTGTTTCTTGATACAAACCTGGATTCATAGTGTCCGAAAAACCGAGAGAATTAGTATCTATGCCATTCCCAACATAGAATCCCTGAAACCATCGCATTTTCGATCAGAATATTCGATATGTTATCTAAATCGAAAGAAGACTAATGTAGATATCATTCACTAACCTGTTGTCTAGCGCGATCGAGTTCTTGCTCTAGTTGAATTAGCTTCAATCTACTTGTTTCAAGTTGTTGAACATAAGCCTACAAAACAAAAAGAGAACATAAACACATAGAAACAAGAACAAAAGATTTGGTTGTATAAGAGAGTAGATAATGTCATACTTTCTTGCGCAATCGGCTTTTCCTAGCAGCTTCACGGTTTTGCGCAAGCCGTCTCTGAATCTGTAACAAAGCTGAAGATTAAACCGCGGAAAATAAAACCGATACAAACACATTAGTAACTAGTAATTACCTTATCAGGATTTCTAGATGTGGATGCTTCTTGATCAAAAATGTGTGGAGTTCCTCCTGTTCCATGTGATGTATCTTCTGACTACAAAAATAAGATTTCAAGAAACAGAAGTTTTTTTTTATAAATTTCTCAAACAAGAAAGTTTATCATCAAGAGATTGAAAGAAGAATGAGAAATAATAATACCAAAGTGTTGTCTAGTTTTTGATTATTTGGTATTAAAATGTGGCTTTGATTGTTCATATTCCCATTATTGTTCTTGAAACTTTCTCCCCACATACTAATTTGATGGAGAGGCTCATATATACCAACTCTTCGCGGCGGCACGAAATGTGTTGATGTTGAATTCATGATTTGCTTAACTTGAAATCAAGAAAAATACAAAATGTTTTAGAACAATGTGTTAAAGCATATAAACCAAGAAAATATAGATCACACATAGTCAAAAACAAGCATTGCTAGTAAAGACAACCAATAACAAAAACATATATGTTGTAATGACATCTAAAGAACATAAAGATTATACCCTAAGATCTTGGAGAACACCAAAAAGATCACAAGTGACAACATATGTTGTAATGACATCTAAAAGAACATTAAGATTGTGTTACTTTTTTAACTTTCATACTTCTTCATATACCTTCTTCAATCTTATAATCTACACCGACAAAAACAAAGAGATCAAAACATAGCAAAAAATATACCTTATCCTCAAAGGTGTTAATAGATAAGATCATATCATTGGTGTTAAGCAGATAAAAGAAGGTTCAAAGTCAAGTTTCCACTTATTGAGAATGTCACTTTAGTTCAGGCACTAAAGGTGGACCAACTTAAGAACAACAAAAGAAAAATAATACGTAACTAAAGAATTAAGAAAGGAGAAATCAAAACAAATATAAGAGATAGAAACAAGAAACAACAAACAAAAGCCAATCATGAAGTCAAACACAACACAAACACAATCAAGAAGTTGAAGATAGATTTAAACTTTTATAATAACAATACTCGAATCTTGAAAGTAATAACAAGATTATAATATAACATAATTATGATTCATAAAAATACATCAAGAAACTAATCTCTTGATTTTTCACTCTTTTTTTTGGTTCTCTCTTGATTTCACTAAGGAAAGAAGAAGATATTGAATCTTTAAATGGGTTAAGAAGAGAGATCTAAAGCCAAACCTTGTGTTGGTTTCTCAAGAAAACCATGAAAGAAAAAGAGAAGTGATTGTAGCGACAAGATCAAACGTAAAGCTTAGAGATTTGGAGTTCGAATCCAAACATAAACAGAAGTGTTTTTAAAAAGATCTTTCTTCTGTTTCACAAACTTGAGTCTCATCATCTTGAAGAAGAAGAAGAAGAAGAAGTATAAGGCGAGAACACGACAACTTAAATGTGACCTTTGACGGAGTTATTTAAAATTTTCTCTCGTCAAATAAACAAATTAGTAAATATATATTAAAAAAAATTAGAAAAAAATAAATAAAGTTTTTTTTTATATAAAAATTAGGTTTTCTCGGTGATTTTTGTCTTTAAGTATAACGTAGCAACAGTAAGTCAAAACTAACTATTCTATTTATTTATTTTCGAATTTATAAAAAAAGAGATAGTGGACAATACAATTTTATTCATATAATTTTTTTGTTAGACTAAGAATTATGGAAGCAAAAAAAGAAAATTTGATTAGCTGCAAATTCTTTAATATGTATGATTCGAATCTTAATATTCATTATAAAAAGTTAGTTAAAACTATAGCTTAATTATTCTCAATTTTATATTCTATTGTCATGTCTCCACCACTACCTCTCTATCTCGCTGATGTGCGCACCAGGTAGATTCATTTTTTTATTATTCTCTTCTAAATTATCTCTTTTTTATTATAGTTTTTTCATTTAAATACTTTTTTGTTATATTTTCTATCCTGCGCATTTATATTTTTCTAACTTGCGCATGCATTAACACACGCGCTCTTTGTTTGTGGTTAAAGAAAGAAGTGAGCGCGTGTTTTAAGTTTGCGAGTGGGAGTTTACAGAAACTCAAAGATTCTGCTTCGAATCTAGTGACGTCGTAATGGCTACTTGTAAATAAATAATTAAGTAATATTAGTAATTGATACTTTTATTTTATTTCAACAAGCTGTTATTTATATTTTAATAAATGCAAAATACTAATGTTTATCCTAATCATAGCTGTATGACTGCATCATTTGGTATTTTCTAATAAATTATTTATAAGAAAACAAGAAAAATATACTTATAAAGTCGTATTTCATGTGTTTTCTTGTATACGAATTTTGGAAGCTTTATTATTTCATTATTTATCTTTAAAACACATTGTACAAAGCATAAATTTATTTTATGTTTATGATCATTTGTATTTTACAGAACCTTTAAAAAAAATCAAATGCGTTGCTAATCAAATGAAAAAATTATTTGCAAGTCAACAATAATAACAAAGTGTTTTGTAAAGCAAAACAAATAGTCAAATTGTTTGTAATTTAAATTATTTTTAGTTATAATGGATTAAAATGCGAAAATACAAGAATTTGTTTTGTCATCCTCAACCAAAAATTCATTTTTAAAAAACGATTTCGGGCTACTTTTTTTTGTTAAATATTTCGGGCTACTTGTAATCGTTATATTTAAAAAAAGGTTATAATCATTTCATGCTAATATAATATTTGATTACGCAAATAAGGGAACGACGAGTATCATTGTTCTAAATAAGCGACATTTATATAAATAGCATAGCTTACTGGATTTATATTAACTAGTGGAATGTAATTAGTATTTTAATTAGTGTCAAGATGATAACATTAATTTATATGTCAAAAAGATTATAACTATTAGCCTTTGGGAGCCAAGACAGGCTAGATTAAAAGAGTTGATTAGGTGAACAAAATCACTTAATCAAATATTGCAACCTTTATTTGATGTATTTAAAACATATTGGCTTTTCAAGCTCCATAGGAGACAATACATTATGCATTTTTAAATATGATTAATTATATCATTAACAATAATCGTTTGATTTTTAAAACACAAAAGAAAAGTTGTACATGTCTTCGTTGATTCCCACAAATTTAGATTTAGACCAATAAACCCATCATTACACATTAGTTAGATCTGGTTTAGAACTAATCAAATGAAATTTTAGAAGTTTATGCAAATGTGTCTCTTTGCACGAAACGACGAAGTATAATGCATGTATATAGCATTAATTTATCAAAAAGAATGCACATATCATTAATTTATAATTTATCAAAAGAATGTACATTACGATCAATACATATAGAGAAGATAAGTTCCACAAATATGACCAAAAAAAAAAAAAGTTCCACAAATTTCCACAAATTAGGTATAATAAAGAGGGAAAAAATATATATTTTAAAAATGTTAGAAAATGATGCATGATCTAATATATTGGATTGTCTAGTAGGAGGAAACTAACTACGATAAGATAAGTTTAATAAGTAAATATCGTTTGTTATAATTCGATCTTTTAAAAAAAAAAAATGTATATAATAATATGGTGCAAATGATGTGTGTAAAGTTACATAATTCACATATATGATGGTTGCTTTTTAGCCATATGATCTCCATTGTGGATGAATTTCCATTTCACACTCTATCCACATATTAAAATATTAAGAATTTTTTGATTGGGGACAAATACAATATTACATATAAGTCGTGTTCTAAAATATTTCGTATGAACCGATTACTCTTTCGCGTATCTATTGGTCGGTGATGGTCTGATTAGCATATGTTTATATCTAATATTTTAAATATTATCATTATTTAATTTATTGGATTAAATTTAATTAAAATAGGTTAAAATCAATTTAATCATTAAATTGTATAAATTCATTTTTGGTTCTATAAATCAAAGTCATACACTTATTTTGTATGTGTAAAAGTGATTTAAAATTTAAAAAATATCAAAATTATTCAAAAACTAGTCTTTGATTAATCTGTGTTTAGCGTTAAGTTTAAGTTGGTCGCTTGACTAGAATTGAGAGTAGAAAAAGAAACGTCACGCATGGGCATAAACCCTATGCTTTTGCCCATTTGTAGAATTATTCTTCAAGTGCTATCTTATAAAGTGGTTTCCCACCACGAGTGGCTACCTCGTGTTTTGATTTTCACTCTATTCTATTCATATTTTTGGCATAAACGAGGTTTTTCCCATCCTTGTAAATTAAATATTTATATGAATATCAATTTTAATCAAAAAAATATGGTATACGTTAGCAACACAATAAATAGATAGTAGCATCGTAAAAGGATTTATTTATAACATAATGGTATAAGGTGGTAATACTATATATTGTTCATATTGTGTTGTAAGAAGTGGAAAAATTAATTAATCGAGCAGTGATACTTTGGTGATAAATGTTGGTTTAGGATATTAGTAAGCATAAATTCTTAGCCCTAAGTTCGATTCTTGATAGAGATCAAGTTGCTATTGTTTGGTTAGACGAAAATGGAATCATGTCATAGGTCTCGAAACTGAACTAAGTCGATACTGTTTCTTTGGAGCATTAGTTGGACTCTGATCTAAACAATCCGGTTATCAAAAGTAGAAAATTAGTTTGAGATTGACAAAAAATAAATTAGAAAAATTGTATTCTACTATGTATATTTAAAAAATTAGTCATAATTTTAATCCAAATATCATGGTTATGAGAAAATAATACACCAAATCATTGATTTGTGATCTTATAGAATTGGATTCATGCAGTGGCACGTGCATGCGTTTAAAGGCAGATGCCATCTTCACTAATTAGATAATTAATGAAAAATTAAAACGTATAATCACATCATTTTTCTTTTAAATAATCATTTAGGGACGTTATTAGAACTTAGAAGTAAAGCAACCTTTGGCCACCATCATTAGACTATTTTATTATATGATATATTATGATTATGATTATATGCGAGTGTTTGATTGATGAGAATACGTTTTGGGTCATTGTTTGCGTCACACGACCATATAACTTAATTAAACACTTTTATGTTCTTAAATAATTTGCCTAAATATGCTAATTACTTTGTTATCGTAAAGATTAATTTTGAGATGTTTATTGAATAACAAACTAAAACCAAATCGTACTAACACATTTTTTTCAGATCTGATTCTTTGAAAAAGAGATTCTTGATTACGAGAAAAAGATTAAGCCAGCAAATTAGAATAGTAATTAGGATAATTAAAAACGGATTAAGAAATATATTTGTTCCGTGCCCCTATGAGGCTCTCAAAAGACTTGATAGGGTTATAGAAGAAGTATATCCCACTTATCCACTTAGGTGTAAAGGTGTCATGCTTTCATAAGTTGGATTATTAATGTGAATATATTTTAGTTAAATATTTGATTTTAATAATCATATAAGCTATTGTAAGTTGTGTTACCAATCGAAATTAGACTCCTAATAGTCGACAAAAACAAAATAAGAAAGACTATTAATCGTCTAAGTCTTTGACATGTTTGGTTTTTTGACAAATATATCCTATAAGCATTTTAGATCATTTATAGATATATTTTATTAAACATATTTATTATTATAGAAAATCACATAAAATATATTTAGGGTGACGTTTTTAACCTTCAAAAATTTTCACTAGCCAACACTTTAAACCTTAGGTTGGTCTGGTAGTCCATTTAGCTCCACATATCCCTTCTACTCTGTGGCGGAGGAGAGTCGAACCGTGATGTCCTGAGGGTTAGCTCTAGAGACTTAACCACCAGACTACAATGTCTTCGGCGCACTTAAAGTGGTAATTTTATCATTTTAAATTTTCAATCTTGTTCCCGCGTGTGCCGCCGTTATACTTAACGGTGTTAGATAAATTAGTAAAATATTAATAAAAATAAATAAAAAGAAAAATATATAACTGATTAAAATTAGAAAAAAATCAAAGAAAATTTCAAAAAAAATTACAAAAAACTTCAAAAATTAGATATAAATATCATTGTAAAAATATTGTTTCCGTATAGATTGATCATAGAATTTTGATTCAAAGATTTTCATATAAACAATGGAAAAGTAACTATCGATAATGTATATTGATGTGTATATATATAAGATCATTTTAAAAAAAATGAGAGAGCTATCAAAGTGTAGTTTATATATTTTTCGTTTTTCAAAAAATGTTAACTCTTCATCTTATGAGGCCCATATCATAAAACTATAAACACAAATATAGATAACTATTGGGCTTGATCTTACTTTTGGGTTTAAAGCAACTTATGTTTTGGATCATAAATTTAATAAAGCTCAATTTTGTTTATTAAAAAAATATCTTTTTCATTACAAAATTTTAAAATACAATTGAAATTAAAAATATGTGACAAAAAAAAAAAATTGAAATTACAAATATAAAACCGACCAAGCCCACCTTCTCAAGAAACCACCTGTACCAACAGATTCGTCACAATTTAAAAAAATACCACTAAACCAAATATTATATTAATACAAAAATATTAAATTAAGAGAAATATTGACCCAAACCTTATCCAAATCCCTCACGTCAAGGCACTATATATTACCTTCTCGGTTGAAAATTATCTATAGAACCAGAGATAACCAAAATTGAGAAAGATAACCGGAGATAACCGAAAAATGGCGGACATAGCGATTTTGGTGGCGGAGGAGTATGAGAGGAGAGTGAGACAGACGGCGGATTCAACATCGGCGACGGCGGAATTCGCTCGGTGGAAGAAGTTTCCGGCGAAGATGAGAATCGGAGTCGACGAGAAGAAGATAGAGAGTTTGATGAAGTTTGAAGCTAAATCTCAGTTTGCTCTCGCCATCTCCAATGGCTTCTTCTCTGCTTGATTCCAAAGATTGTTTTTTTTTTCTTTTGCTTCTTTGCTTTTATGTACATAACCAAATACGAATCCAATATTCAAAGGTTTGATCTTACATGAGCGACATCTTGTACCAACAAGACCTCTAGAACAATGTCTTTGCAGTCATAATCTCTTCCTCTGTTCATATTATAACAACCTGGTAAAAGCAACCGATTAGTTCTCAAAGATACTAGAAACAGCTCATTGGCTACAAAAGTAGTAGAAGAACTAATAGGAACATTCAGATCTTCAAGGTTCAACAGCAATACAGCCAGCGACTTGGTCCAAATCTCTTTGTCCACTTGAAGTGATTCTTCTTCCTCTGGAGAAAACAAACAAAAGAGCTTGTCACTATTAAAACATCTTGCTTAACTATCCAAAGAGAAAGGTTTTGTTTTCTCAGGAAATGCTTAGTGAATGTTACCCTTTGGTGGGCGACTACGGTTTCTCTTGCTGCCACCATAGATTCTGCGGAAAAGCACCAACGCCTAGACCTTCCTGGCCATAGATGCTGCAAAGGAAGAGGTCATTTGTCACAAGACTTTATATGAATTGCGAAATGTAGAAAGAACAAAAGGGCAACAAGATCATACCAGCTCTGATGTAATACTAATCTGGATCATATGGAGCAAGCTCCTTCAACTTTCCGGTCTTCACAATGTCTGTCCATATCATAGACAGTTCATTTCTTAATTCAATAACCAACCACTAATAGTGACCGAAAATATACCAATTTCACTCTATTTTCAGACATTACAATCTCATACAAATTCTCACAATATGCAAAACCTCAACACAAACAAAGAAGAGAAGAATACATCTACGAGGGCAAAAATGTAGAGACTTGGGTTTGATTAAATTCCACAAAACAGCTAAAAAAGCTAAGAAATTTTTCAACTTCAACACTAAAAGAAGAGCTCAAAGCCACTACTAACCTTGCCAGATCGCTTGAGATGAGAAGCATAAGCTTTAACGAAGTCATGCCACTACTAAGCTTGCCAGATTGTGTCACCTTTCTCATAACACCAACATTAAACACACTTCCGATGAGCATACTTTTAACAAAAGAGTGGAACAAAACAATTTCAGAACAATGAAATTTGAGATTCATCAATTAGAAAATGCAAAAAGACTTCACCTTTAAACTGCCACTGCAAGAACAAGGAGACTCAAGATTCTTCCTTTTGACATCTTCTACATTCAACAGATTGAATAAGTGGTTCCTCTTCGTCGTCTTCTTCTTCGGTTTTATGATCTACAGATTTAGTAGTAGAAAGGGCTTGTAGTTCCTTGATAATCTCTAGAACTTTCACCAGATTCTGAATTCAAACTTTCAGATTTCACGAGACGATCGGTACACGAACTTAGATGATCAGACATCGAAGAAAAAAACTTTGACCTGTACAAAAAAAACAACCATGTAAGCTTCAAAAACATCATGATTCAAAGCTCGGAGAGAAACAAATTAATTTTCAATGAAGGAGAAGCAAAAGCCCCAAATTTCTCAGATCGATTCGAATCACAAACCCTAAAATTTCTCGCAAAAATTCACAATCACAAGAAACACAAACACATAACTCTAAAGAAATTACACAAAGATCAGAGACGAAAATTCGATTTCCGTTAGATTCATTACCTCAATAGAATGATTTCGGAATCGAAGAAGCTCTCTCTCAATTTTTTTTTTTTTCTTTTTTTCTTGTTGAAATGAAAACTCGTGACGAATGAAAAGTGGTCAAACACGGGGTCAACGCGGGTCAACCCATAACGGACACGGGTCAACTAAAACGGACCCCGTTTGAACGGGAAACGGATTCCGTTTTCTCATGATAACCGACATAAATCGACCTCGATTTGTGTGCCAAACCGCGTCTAAACCGAGTATAAACCGAGTATTTTACAGTGTATTTTTGTACGGGCTTTTTAAAATACGTTGGGCCAAAGTAACATTTTGGGCCGCTCAAATTAAACCCAAAATCCATAAAATGTGTTTGGTTGAGAATAAAACAAACAAAACCGATGTCGTTTAGTATACACTTAACAATTTGCATCACTCACTCGAAAACTCAAACCCTAATTTTGTGTTTCTTTGGATTCATTTCTATCTTCAATGGAGTCGACGAACTTGAAGAATGATAGAGATGAGACTCTGTTTATGGATCCGATCATGTTTCAATCATAGCGATTTTGGTGGCGGAGGGGTATGAAAGGAGAGTGAGACAGACGGCGGATTCAACATCGGAGACGGCGGAATTCGATCGGTGGAAGAATTTTCCGGCGAAGATGAGAATCGGAGTCAACGAGAAGAAGATATAGAGTTTGATGAAGAAGTTTGAAGCTAAATCTCAGTTTGCTCTCGCCATCTCCAATGGCTTCTTCTCTGCTTGATTCCAAAGATTGTTTTTTTTTTTTGCTTCTTTGCTTTTATGTACATAACCAAATACGAATCAAATTGTAATTTTCTTCTGTGTATTTATAATCAAACGTTTGATATAATTTCATTTTAAGACTTCGTCTTCTCCGGCGAAATCACTGAAAGTGATCTGAAAGGATATGGACTTCGTTGTTACGTAGAAAACTTTTTGGGGAAGAATCGTAATATTTTAAAACTTTTGTCATTATTTTGTTGTGTTATAAGAAACTTCGGCGCAAATTTTGCAATTTGATCCTTAAATTCTGAGTTTCTCTTAAAATAAGTATCAGAGTTTTATTTTATCCGAAATGGGTAATGGTGAGGAGATGCCAGTGGTTCTAATCACAGGATGTTCTCAAGGAGGAATCGGCTACGCTTTGGCTCGTGAGTTCTCGGCGAATGGTTGTCGTGTGGTGGCGACGAGTCGGTCACAGAGCACGATGAGTGATTTAGGGAAAGATCCGAAGTTGTTTGTGGAAGAGCTCGATGTTCAATCGGAGAAGAGTGTGAGCAAAGTTGTGTCGAAGATTATCGAAAATTTTGGTCAAATAGATGTTCTGGTGAACAACGCCGGAGTTCAGTGTATCGGACCTCTCGTGGAGACTCCGATTTCATCTATGGAAAACACTTTCAACACCAATGTGTTCGGTGAGTGAGAAATTTTTCGAACTCCTTTGTTAATGATCACCATGTGTTTGTTAAAATTCCTCACTCAAGTTTTAGCTCTGATTTAGCTCTTTCGTCGATTGAATTTAGCTCTGTGATCTATTTGATGACTTGGGTTGTGATCAAATTCCTTTAAGAACTGAACTCTTTTGTAGAATTTAGCTCTGTGATATGTTTGATGACTTGGGTTGTGATCAAATTCCTTTAAGAACTGAACTCTTTAGTAGAATTTAGCTATGTGATCTGTTTGATGACTTGGGCTGTGATCAGATTCCTTCAAGAACTGAACTTTTTTCTAGAATTTTAGCTCTGTGATCTGTTTGAGACTTGGGCAGTGATCAAAATTCTTCAAGAACTGAATTTTTAGAGCAATTTGTTTGCAGGTTCCATGAGGATGACTCAAGCTGTTGTACCTCACATGGCATTTAAGAAGAAAGGAAAGATTGTGAACATAGGAAGTATCAGCATTATGGCACCAGGACCATGGGCTGGGGTTTATACTGCATCAAAAGCTGCTCTTCATGCTCTTACCGATACATTAAGGTTTTTTCCGATTTTATCAATCTCCTTCATCAGCTTGAATCATACCATCTAAATTACTACTATCTTGTTTTGTTGGCCTTTGTCTATTTCCTTAAGGTTGGAACTTAAGCCATTTGGGATTGATGTAATCAACATTGTCCCGGGAGGTATTCAATCTAACATAGCCGGCTCAGCGATAACAAGCTTCAACAACTTACCCGAACTTAAACTATACAAGCCATTTGAGGAATCTATCCGTGAGCGGGCGTTTCTATCGCAGAATATAAAGCCAACACCCGCAGAAACATTCGCGAAACAGACCGTGTCCGTTGTCCTGAAAAAGAACCCACCGGCTTGGTTCTCTACCGGAAGGCTATCCACCGTCATGGCGGTCATGCATCATATGCCTATCTTCATCAAAGATTTTCTCCTTACTAAGAGCTTCATGAAAAAGGGAAACAAAAGTTTGAGTAGTTGAAAAAAAAATGTATGCCATAAATAAATTATACGATATTAATGGGCCCATAAGCCCAATACGGCCCACTTCAACGACCCCATGTTGTTGATCTTATCAAGAATTATCTAAAAGCTTAATAGGTAATAAATCAATCTATTTAAAGCCTTTACTAAAGCTAAAGAATCATGTAGAAAAGTCCGTAATGTTTGTGTTAAATGAAAAAAATTTTGTTTATATTTAGTTACATAATAATAAAATAAATTTCCAATTTTTAACAAGCTATATATTAAGTGAAATTATTTTCTTTATGAAAAGATTTTTAATTTGGCCCTGTAAAATGAAAGAAATCAGAGCTAATTCAGTATTTTTCATAGTCCAATCTATATTAATTTACAGTCAAAGTTTTCAAATAATATTAAAATGTTGAATGTTAAAAAAATTAAAAATTATCACTTGAGGGGAAAAAAAAAAGTCATTAGGCAACAACATCCTTTAGCTGCGGAAGAAGAAGAAGAAGACGACTCTCTTTACTTCTCATCTTCTTCTTCTACAAATCTCAAAAGCACGAAGATGGATTCAAATCCCTAATTTCTCTTTACCCAAAACCCTAAAACAACACCCATCAATTTCTGGCCGTTGATTTTTTTTGCAGATGGGTAAAAGTGGACGGCTTAGATGGAACCCTTTCAACCATAGATCGTCTTCTTCCTCCTCCTCCGCGTCTTCACGGCGACAACAGAGCCAACAGCCACCGGTTGAATTTCTCTGTCCGATTTCGAAATCGATAATGGCTGATCCTGTTGTTGTCTCTTCCGGTCAAACTTTCGAACGGGTCTGTGTTCAAGTCTGTATCGACTTAGGCTTTACACCAAATCTCGACGACGACGGCGACGACGGTTCTCGTCCCGATTTCTCCACCGTAATCCCTAATCTCAACATGAAATCAACCATCGATAGTTGGTGCGACACCGTTGGCGCCGAGCGTCCTCAGCCTCCGGATTACTCCGCCGTCGAGAGGAAATTACGGCTACAGATGCCGTCGGAAGTTGAGATTCGCGTCTCGGAACAAGAGCTACTCAGAGCGGTGGCGGACAGAGCTCCGATGATGACTCACCACGCTGATTCTGAAGTCATGGGTAGAAGAAGAAGACCAACGGAAAATTTCAACTCCACGAGCTCCTCCGATGAATCTGTAATAGTAGCTCAAAGCCCATTCACTCCTCTTCCTCTAACGACCCGACCCGCTTGTTTCTCTCCGTCGTCTTCTTCTTCCGAAATCGAAACCCTAACGAATGAAAATTTCTTCTCTCGTTCTTCTACTACTTCTCCGGAAGAAGAAGAGATCTACAATAAGCTAAAGAGCAATGATATATTCGATCAAGAACAAGGTTTGATTATGATGAGGAAGATGACTCGTACTAAAGACGAATCTAGAGTTTCTCTTTGCTCAAATCGAATTCTCTCACTCCTCAAGAACATGATCGTTTCTAGATACAGCTTAGTACAAACGAATTCGTTAGCTTCACTTGTGAATCTCTCGTTGGAGAAGACGAACAAATTGACGATTGTGCGGTTAGGATTCGTTCCTCTTTTGATCGATATTTTGAAATCTGGATCTAAGGAGGCGCAAGAACACGCCGCCGGATCGATTTTTAGTCTCTCTCTTGAAGATGATAATAAAACTCCGATCGGAGTTTTGGGAGCGCTTCAGCCGTTGCTTCACGCATTACGCGCCGCCGAGAGTGATCGGACTCGTCACGATTCAGCTCTCGCGCTTTATCATTTGTCGTTGAATCAGACGAATCGTTTGAAACTCGTTAGACTCGGGGCGGTTCCCGCGCTTTTTTCGTTGGTTAGATCCGGTGAATCGGCGAGTCGTGCGCTTTTGGTGATCTGTAATTTAGCTTGTTGTAGCGAAGGACGATCGGCGATGCTTGATGCTAACGCGGTGGCGATTCTCGTCGGGAAGTTACGGGAGGAGACTTCGTCGTCGGCGAGGGAGAATTGTGTGGCGGCGTTGTTGGCGTTAAGCCACGAGAGTTTGCGATTTAAGGGATTAGCGAAGGAGGCGAGAGCAGTGGAAGTGTTGAAGGAAGTGGAAGAGAGAGGAACAGAGAGAGCGAGAGAGAAAGCGAAGAAGATTCTTCAGTTAATGAGAGAGAGAGTACCGGAGGAAGAAGAAGAAGACGGCGGCGGCGACGGTGGTGATGGATCGGTGGATTGGGTCATTGACTCGAGCGGGTCGATTCGTTCGAGATTCCGAGTTGGTAGAAACAGAATTGTTACTCAGAACTCATCTGGCTTCTAAATTAGTTTTGTGAGTGTTATTCATAGAAGAAGAATTTTTTTTTTATTAAAAGAATTTGAATTTGTGATGAATTTTTTTTGTAATATTGTGACTAAATAATTGGTATGAGTGATGTAAATATATGTCTATGCACATTTTGTAATATATTAACATTAATTCGAATGTTGTACAAACGAAAAATGAAAATTTAAATTTTATTAGCAATGAAAAAAATGTGTTTATGTAAATGAGCGATGCAACTATGCATTAAAACAAGATTTTTATTTTTTTAAAATTTTTCTTAAAATCAGTGGGTTAACAACTACGAAAATATAGAGTTTTTGGTAAATGCTTTATAAACTGAAGTTTTTACTCTTTAGTGTTTTTTAAAAATTTCGAACCACATTCTACATATATATTAATGTATTCTAAACTTTCTTTCATTGTACATGGGCATCGTTTCTATTTTTTATAAATTAGTTTCTTAAAACTTCATATACGACCTAAATAAGTGGAGTAACCGATATAAAATCTCTATTACCTAAAGAAACGGAGACAACAAAAGTTCAAAACCTCTTTAACCATCATCCTATGTAAGTGAGCGATGTAACTATACATTAAAACAAGATTTTAATTTTTTTTTTGAATTTTTCTCAAAATCAATGGGTTAACACCTACGAAAATATAGAGTTTTTGGTAAATGCTCTATAAACTGAAGTTTATAGTCTTTACTGTTTTTTAAAAATTTCTAACTACATTCTACATATATATATTAATGTATTC
The DNA here is from genome assembly GCA_900406275.1 of Anastatica hierochuntica. Taxonomy (NCBI): domain Eukaryota; kingdom Viridiplantae; phylum Streptophyta; class Magnoliopsida; order Brassicales; family Brassicaceae; genus Anastatica; species Anastatica hierochuntica. Next base: position 4,103 of record OVAN01001129.1, on the reverse strand, counting down.
TATACTTTCTTTCATTGTACATGGGCATCGTNTTTCTTAAAACTTCATATACGACCTAAATAAGTGGAATAACCGATATAAAATCTCTATTACCTAAAGAAACGGAGACAACAAAAATTTAAAACCTCTTTAACCATCATCCTATGTAAGTGAACGATGCAACTATATATTAAAAAAAAATTTCATTTTTTTGGAAATTTTCTCAAAATCAGTGGGTTAACACCTACGAAAATATAGAATTTTTTGGTAAACTCTCTATAAACTTAAGTTTATACTCTTTACTGTTTTTTAAAAATTTCTAACTACATTCTACATATATATTAATGTATTCTAAACTTTCTTTCATTGTACATGGACATCGTTTCTATTTTTTATAAATTAGTTTCTTAAAACTTCATATACGACCTAAATAAGTGGAGTAACTGATTNTAAATAAGTGGAGCAACCGATCCAAAATCTCTATTACCTAAAGAAACGGAGACAACAAAAGTTCAAAACCTCTTTAACCATCATCCTATGTAAGTTAGCGATGCAACTATGCATTAAAAAAAGATTTTCATTGTTTTGAATTTTTCTGAAAATCAGTGGGTTAACACCTACAAAAATATAGAGTTTTTTTGGAAAATGCTCTATTATNCTTTACTGGTTTTTTAAAATTTCTATCTACATATATATTAATGTATTCTAAACTTTCTTTCATTTTACATGGGCATCGTTTCTATTTTTTATAAATTAATTTCTTAAAACTTCATATACGACCTAAATAAGTGGAGCAACCGATCCAAAATCTCTATTACCTAAAGAAACGGAGACAACAAAAGTTCAAAACCTCTTTAGCCATCATCCTATGTAAGTGAGCGATGCAACTATACATTAAAACAAGATTTTCATTTTTTTTGAATTTTTCTCAAAATCAGTGGGTTAACACCTACGAAAATATAGAGTTTTTTGGTAAATGCTCTATCAACTGAAATTTATACTCTTTACTGGTTTTTTAAAATTTCTATCTACATATATATTAATGTATTCTAAACTTTCTTTCATTTTACATGGGCATCGTTTTTATTTTTTATAAATTAATTTCCTAAAACGTCATATACGACATAAATAAGTGGAGTAACCGATAAAAAAATCTCTATTACCTAAAGAAACAGAGACAACAAAAGTTCAAAACCTCTTTAACCATCAT